>PVKA01013066.1:0-37500 GCA_004027165.1 Ctenomys sociabilis
TTTAAGATACCTTGACAAGATGGATTTGATAAGTTAATACATTGCAAACTGTTTTCATAATGTTTTGGTATCATAGAAGGTGCATACATGATATTATACTTACAGAGATTATTATGCCGTATGTCTCTTATCAGTAAATAAAGAGAGTGTAGCTCTTTGCGTATCTTATTTTTTATACCTGAATTACATCAAAGATTCAATAATTAATACTTTCTACCTTATCATTTTCCTACTGGTTGACCATAATACTAGAAGCCAACATAATATCCTATCCAACCACCATTAGTGCAAATCTTGCCTCTCATAGAATTATGTAGAAGCACAGCATTATCTACCCCAACTGTACTGTCCATACACAGTCATCATGATTCTTCCTTTCTATACCCCTTCCTTTGTCTACACCTGTCAAAGATGGGTACTCCATTGTCATTCAACTAATTTAGGTGCTCGAGCTCGACAACACAATCCAACACAGTCCAGGATTCCACAACAATAGTGAATTATCCGAAGAAGTTGTCGACCATAGCCATTTACAGCTCAACTTATTATTATGGTCCCACGTTATATACCTGATTTTTATACTTTTCTGCTGGATGGTTAAGACCTAGACAGAGCAAGACCTATATACCAAAACATCCAGTTTTTGTTTCTTATGAGGTCAGTGTAGTCCTCTCAGGGTTTATCGTGTAATCTTGTACCTTATTCTGTAGATCCTGTGTCTGTGTCATCCATGTGGATGAGTCACGGCCAATGCTTGACCAGTTTGCTCTCTGTGAGAGCCTGAGAGAAAGTCTTCTCTCCATGTGACTCTCCTCAGGCACACTGTAGAACTTCGATTCTTTGCTCTGTGGCTCCATAATCCCCTTGTTCAGAAAATTTGGAGCTCAACTGAGTTTCATGATGTCACAGTATAGGTTCTCCTATGTCCTGAGTCTTTGCTGACCTTGAAAGGCTAGGGCCAAAATATTGGCTGGCCTTGTGGCTCTTCTATTTCTCCAATTTTGATCTGTGAACTTAGGTTGTTAACCATCCAGAGGAAACATAATTGATTTAAGTAGGTGCCTTTGTGTGAGCATGGGGAAAAGAGTTACAAACAACAGATATTTTATACTATCTTCCTATTTGCCTTTTTTGATGTCTTTCTTCACATGGAATTGAGTTGCTGTCGGTTATCATTTACTTTTGCATTAATGTTTTTTCAGAAGCTAGATGTACTCACTATACATTCTTTTACTTTTGCTTTGTGGGGTATTTCTATATATTTCCTTTGCTTTCACTTTTTTGTTGATAGAAATCTTTTTTGATAGTGTATTTGCTCAGCACCATGAGTATGCCATTCCATTTCCTTCTAACTTGAATAGTTTAATGATGTCAGATGTTAATCTTATTGGGTATACTTTATAATGGGTGAATCACTTTTTTGATCTTGTTTTCTTTTTGTGTTTTCATTTTAGTAACTTGACTAGCTTGAATCTAACTATGAATATGCTTATCATAATCATGCTCACTGTTGTGTCTTTAGTTTTTCCTCAATTTTAAGTTTTCTGCCTTTTCTTTTTGAATGCCTATGTGTCACAGTGGTATTTTTTAATGGCAATTTCTATAGTTGTTGGACAATATGTTCATTTTCTCCCTTTTGGCTGTGTCTTCCTTTTCTTTATGTTCTTTTTAATTTTTTTTTTCAGAGACAGAAATATCTTTTTGTATGTTCACTGGTCTTTATTTTCTTGAGTCCTACTGGCTGTTTAAGTATCTTTTGAACATCATCTGAAGTTCCCATTTAGTTACTTACTTAGCACCTCTAAGGAATTTGTATTTGTTTCTTTTTAAAACCCATTTATTGATATCCTGTATTTCTTGATGGAAGATTATCTTTGTTAGCTCTAGTTCTTACATTTCTCTGAAAATGATTATTGTATTAGCTGATTGGATTTGTCAGTATAGCAATTGTGTTGCTTGTGATTTGGCAATGATATAGGGAAATGAAACACCCACCCTGAAAGATACGTGGGCTGAGTTTATGTTCTCTAAAACTGAACAGTGAATTTTAGGAACAATGGAGGTTGAAAGCACAATATATTTATTGGGAAGAAAGAAAGCTTCTGTCCTAGAGAGGGACAGAAAGCTATGGTCAACCAGTGAGATCGTAAGCACAGTCAGGTAAAACTGATTAAATGTAGGACTGAATGGGAAAGTTTGTTACATAGCAATATGACATGAATACAGAAACAGGGCTTTTCCTGTAGGGGCCAGGTTAGTGACTTCCATATGTCCTTAAGATGAGAGACTCATTTAGAATATCAGTCCTGGGTGCTTATCTTTAGGGGAGGGGTGTGGCTGCATTTGTTTACTCCTGTATTGAGGTCAGGTCCTCAGCAGGGAGGAAAGTGCTCTTGTCTTCTGTACTATCTCCTTGAGGGCTTAGCCCTGTCTGGCCATCTATAATATTTGTATCTAGCTCAGCTGCCTGTAACAGCAGGAGCAGTTTTTGTTTACTATTTTCTTATCTGCGTAAACTGAATGTTCTTACTTACTTTGCATATGTGGTTTGTGTGTTTGTGAAACTGGACCTTTAATAGTACAATGTGATCATTTTTGAGATCAGAATTCCTCTCTTTGGGCTTTCTATTTATTGATATTTCTTATTGTTTTAGATTCCTTTTGACTTTCTGAACTAATTTGGTAAAGTCTATTTTCTCTGTCATGTGTGACGAAGGAAGTCATTGTTTATTTCACTTGACAAAAATGAAAAATTTCCAGCAGTAGAAGTATTCCCTTTTCCTCACATCCTCTCCAACATTTATTGTTGATTGATTTCTTTATTATAGCCATTCTTTTTGGAGGGAATGTATACTGGTGCAACCATTGTGGAGATCGGTGTGGAGACGACTCAAAAGAGTAGGACTGGAAATCCCATTCAACTCAATTATCCCCCTACTGGGAATTTTCCCAGAGGAACTGAAAGCATCATATCATAATGATATATGTGTACCTATGTTTCTAGCAGCACAGTTTGTGATAGAAAAATGTTGGAAACAACCAAGATGCCCATGACATGAAGAATGGTTGAAAAAGATACGGTATTTCTATATAAAGAAATATTACTCAGGTATAAAGAATGATAAACTTGAAGCATTTATATTGATATGGATGCCTCTTGAACATATAAGTGAAATAAACCAGACACACAAATGCAAATATTGTATAGTCTTCCTAGTTTAAGAAGTCAAAAGAAGAAATACAAATTGAAATATATGACAACAACTAAAAACCATTGAGTGAGATAGTTAGGCAAACTTAACAGCATATGTTGCAGGGTACTAATCAGCTTTTCTTCTGGATGGTTAACAACCTAAGTTCACAGATCAAAAATTGGAGAAATAGAAGGGCCATGAGGTCAGGTAACACTTTGGCCCTAACCTTTCAAGGTCAGTGAAGACTCAGGACATGAGAGAACCTGTACTATAACATCATGGAACTCAGTTGTGCCCAAATTTTCTGATCAAGGAGATTATGGAGCCCCAGGGAAAGGCAGTCAGTGATCTATAGTAGTGCCTAAGGAGAATCACATGAAGAGAAAACTTTCTCTCAGGCTCTCCCAGAGAGCAAACTGATCAAGCAGTGGCCGTGACTCATCCACGTGGCTGACACAGACAAAGGATCTACAGTGAGGTACAGGATTACAAGATAAACCCTGAGGAGACTTTACTGACCTCATCAGATACAAAAGCTACACTTTTTGTTATGTAGGTCTTGTTTTATCTCAGTCTTTATCAGCAGAAAAGTATAAAAATGAGGTATATAACGTGGGGCCATAATAATAAGTTGAGCTGTAAATGGCTATAGTCAATAACTTCTTCAGATAACTCACTCTTATTGTGGACTGCTGGACTGTGTTTGATTGTGTCACCGAGTTCAGGCACCTGTAATGGTTTAATGACAATGGAGTGGTCATCTTTGACAGTTCTAGACAAAAAAAGTGAGATACAAAGGAAGAACCATGATGTGTTTGTATAAACAGTACAGTTAGGATAAATATGCAGTACTTCTGCATAATTCTATGAGAAG
The DNA here is from genome assembly GCA_004027165.1 of Ctenomys sociabilis. Classification (NCBI taxonomy): domain Eukaryota; kingdom Metazoa; phylum Chordata; class Mammalia; order Rodentia; family Ctenomyidae; genus Ctenomys; species Ctenomys sociabilis. The sequence continues at coordinate 4,069 of PVKA01013066.1, forward strand.
CAAGATTAGTACTAATAGAAGTTGGACAAGATACTATGTTGGCTGCTAGTACTATGGACAACCACTAGGAAGATAACAAGATAGAAAGTATTAATTATTGAAACTGCTATAATTCAGCTTTAAAAAATAAGTATACAGCTACATTTTCTTAATTCATTGATTAGAGACATCTGCTCTAATAGTGTCTGTAAAGAGAATATCATGTATGCACCTTGTATGACAACAAACCATTACAAAAACAATTTGCAGTGTATTAATTATTGAATCTGTCTTGTTAATTTGATTTGAAACTGTCTCATTGCTGTTTGTTCTTCAGTAAAAAAATAAAAACCAAAAAAAAAAAAAAAACCCACAAGCAAATATTTCCATATGGGTCTTGAGCCAGTACCTTTTTCAGGGTGGTGTTATTGCACTGTGTTTGGATGTAATATATTTTAATTGATGTACCAGATTTTGCACCTCTTCCTTTACCTTCACTTTCTGCTCATGAAAAGGTACAATGAGATGGCAAATTAGTTATCTTCTTGCATATTTATTTTCTCATGACATTCACTCAGTCTTTTGAATGTGTGTATGATTTTAGATTCATGGAATATGTTGGAGTTTTTAAAACATCTGTAGGTTTATCATTCTCATTTTTCCTTTTAAATGGTGTTATTAACCTCTTCTTTACTGGAACTGATATATTAAACATTACCTTTTATCATCCCCATTCTCAGATTTCCCTGTGGGTAGTCATTACTCAGAGTGAGTTCTATGTTATATCCAATAAAGACAAACTAAAGAATTAGAGTTTTTTTTGCTGAAATTCCCACCTAGTAAAATTTTTCTGTAACATTTTTGATGAGGTTCAAACCTGTTTGACACTATGTCATGGTATTTTGAAAGCCATTGTACTTATGAGTACAAAAGATACTGGCTCAAGACCCATGTGGAAATTTGTGTTTTTCGTAACGTGAAATAAGCAGTGATTTCCTTGACCACATGTGAACGAGAATATAGATTTGACCAAATTAGTTTAGCAAGTCAAAAAGAATCAAGAGCAAGAATAAATACTAATAAATACAAAGGTTGAAGAGAAAAATTCTGGCCTGAAGAGTGATCAAACTGTATTATTAAAATGTCCAGTTTCACAAGGGCTATTGTATAAATTTATGAGTTTGTTGGTCTTAAAAGGCTACATGGAGCTTTGGAAAGGATGGAATTGGAATAAGTTAAATCTCTGTAGAGCTTATTGATTCTGTCAGTGTTCGACTAGTTTTTGTAATGGTCATTCTTTTTACCTGTGTGTGGTGTGTGTGTGTGTGTGTGTGTGTTTGTGTTTGTGTGTGTGTGCTCTTTGTTAATTTCTAAAGTTCCTAAAAAGTTCACCTGTTCAGTATGGAGGGAACAGATGTTTCATTCCTTGATCATCCTGGTATTACCTGACAATATGGTGATTATGTTTTATGTAGATACAAGGACCTAATACTCATTAGTTATTACATGTACTATGTATTTTGTCAAAATGTACATTTTATTTGTCAAAATGTGAATTCTTTTACTTTGAATTTTTTCTTTTAAATTTCATTACATTTACTGGAATAGTTTATTGATTGTTGAATTTTTAGTTTGGCAGATTTCATTATGAATTAATTTAATTTTGTAGTAGTAAAGGAACATTGTAAATTTTTTCTGTTTTAAATTTTGTTCTGTGTTTCTTGGAGGAGAAATGTATTTTGTGGTATCCCCAGGATAACCCCAGAAGCTGGGTATGTTTTATACTTGTCCATGTTTTTAATGTTTATTTTTTCCCCTAGTGATATCATGAATTTGTAGTCTATATAATAAGCACTTTCCAATAACTGTTAGCAGTTTTATTCACATAAAATGTGTGCTAAGAAAATATTGATTATTCCATTTGCTATTATAAAATATAAAATTATATCTTTCACAGAACACTATCTCAAAGTAGTAGCCATTAGCTGTTTCTAATAATATTTTTTTATCCCAAATGCATATTATTTTCTCTTTATGTAATTTAGATTTTAACTTAGTACTATATGTGTCTTGCTGTTAACTTCATTTTGTGTGCAGCTTGTTGTATTTTTTTTTTTTTTTTTTTTTTTTTTTGTATTTTTTAGGGAAGAATCTACAGACTGTTCAGGTTCTCACTACTAGCTCAGACTTGTAGTGTTTACAGCCTCCTGTTTAGAGCCTCCCAGGACCTGGGATTACAGTTGTGCATCACCATGCCCAGTCTCAATTGCTGCAGGCAGGTGCAGGGGTCAGGGGTTTAATCCCTGGGGCCTGCCATGCTGGTCTCACTTGACCCCTGCATCTGCTTGCAGGTACTTTAATCTGCTGAGCTATTTGGCCGGCCCCTCTATGCAGTTTGGTTGCTACTTGTATAATACTTTTCTTCTGAAATTTTTTCACTAGTGTATTTAAAAATCTTTTGAACCACACTCATCGCTTAAGCTAGTTATTTTTGGTTACTATCTTATTTTTATTTTTATTTTTTATTTTTGGCTGAACCAGGAATTGAACTCAGGCCCTTGTATTTGCCAGGGAAGCGCTTATTCCGCTGAGCCATTTCTCTGGCTCCCAATTATTTTATTTTTAAACAGCAAAGAAATCACACATCTGAGCACCAGCCTGTAAAGGAGACTAAATAAAATAGCAAATCTAGAAATAATCTATTTTCATAAAATTTCTGTGCAGATTTTCATTATATATAATTTCTCTTAGAAATTTAAATTTGTAGTCTTAATGAGAAACTACTTTGCTTGTATAAAACAGATGGTTAGAAGTTATGTTTTTATTTTATGTATTTCTTTATGTCTACCATTTTTTTGAACCTCAGATTTTTACTACTAAAAACTTGACATTCTCATTATCACTACTTTCTAAGACATTAACTGTTCATCCTTCTGTTGTATAGATACATCATACATAGTTGAGAAAATTATAATTGAGGAATTACTATATGTATTACTTCAGTAGTGAAGAGTTTATTATGACATGCATGTCATAGCAGCTATTGACTCAGAATCTAAACCACAAATCAAAACAGCAAAAATACGCAGTTAAAAGAACTAAAAGTGGTTCTTTCTCATTTATCAGCACATAATTCCTGAAATATTACTTGTTTATGTTGAATTTTTTATGGATATGCCGTTATAAATTGAATTCCTTTCTAACTTTAAGAGAAAAATCACATTTATTACTTACACAAATTCATATGTATTTAAAAGTGTGATTGGCTGAGTTTTAGAACATACCTATGTGTAGACTTTACATAGAGTTTTTACTGTAAGCAAGTTAGCAAATATATCCCTTTTTTACAATTATTTTCATGTTTTTCTTTAATTCTTCATGCATCTTTCTCCCATTTCCAAGGATTCTCTGATCTGCTTCTGCCACTGTTGCTTAGCTTTTATACTCTAGTACTCTGTAAATGATAGATACAATTTGCATATTTTTTCTTGGCTGGTTTATCACCAAAACTATTTTGATTTCCTCTGTTGTATATTTTGTATTAATTGTTAATTTTTTCAGTATTGGTCAGTGTAATTTCATTGTTTCTTTTTTTCATGTGTGTGGCTTACTCAGCCCACCCTCACCCAGTATGTGGTGCTGATGATTGAACCATTGTTCCTGCACTTGACTAAGCTTGACTAAGCAGGCACTTGAGTTCACTGAGCTATCTTGCAAACCCTACATTGTTTCTTGATACACTTTTGTTTCTTTCATTTTGATAGGCAGCTTAGTCATTTGTGAGTTTTTAGGTATTTGAAGCTATTTTTCAAACATTTATTTTCAAGTTTTATATGTATGCAGTGTATATAGATATCTTATGTAAACCTCTAAATGTAGGATAGTTATTGATTTTTTTTTAAATTTAATTTTCTATTATTATAGGTTTGCAACACATAGCAATTTCATTTGTTTGGGGGTTTGAAACATATGCATAGTACATATTGGTCATTTTATCCCCCTCTCTCTACACTCCTTCCTCATATTTTTTTTGCTATCACTACAGAATCTATCACCTTCATTTTTTTAACATGTCTTTTTTGTCTTGTTATTTATTTTTTTTAGGTCTTTTCATATGAGAAACTGTGACATATTTAACGTTTTGTGTCTGACATTTTAATGTAGTGTTTTGATATCAAACCTATCCATTTTTTTTTTTTCTTTCTTTTCTCTTTTTTGGTGGTACCAGTGATCAAACTCAGGACCTTGTGTTTGCCAGCCAAGCACTTATTCTACTGACCTATCTCCTTGGCCCCATCCTTTTTCTTACAGATGGCTCAAATTTATCCTAATGGCTGAATAGTATTCCTTTTGTATATGTGTATATTTCATTGATCTACTCATCTTTTGATTGGCATACATCCCTCATACATGATTGAGATGTTGTAAATTGCACTGCTGTAAATGTGTGCATACATATATCACTGTAATATGACTTTTACTCCCCCAGGAAAACAATTTTTAAGGAATCTTCATACAGATTTTCATAGTGGTTGTACTAGTTTACATTGCTACTAAGAATGATTGAGCCATATAACTGAATAATTGACATTTCTGCATCTCTCAGATATAGTGTTGAATTGATTATGATTGTCTGTCTGAAATACTGTTTTTATTGTTTGTTTATTTATTTTGAGACAGGGTCTCATTATCTAACGCAGGCTTATGTAGCCCAGCCTGGCCTTGAATTTAGAGTGATCCTCCTGCCTTAGTCTCCTGAATGCTGGGATTACAGGCAAGTGTGCCTCAATGCCTGGCCTGAATGTTTAGATATAACTGCCTGAACCATTGCATACAGATTAAGTTTGGCTCTATAAATTTTATTGTTAAATCACCTTCTGTTGGTCTAGTTTTATGTATAATTGTATTTTTTGAAAGATAACAGACTGGGTGTGTTAGTGTGCACCGGTAATCCCAGCTCTTGGGAGGCTGAAAACAGAAGGATCACTTAGTAAGACCCTGATCTATATAGTGAGGCCCTGTAGACCTTGTACTAAATGCATTAAAAAAAAAAAAAAAAAGATCTGGGCTTCTATATGCTTCATGCAGGTACACTTTTGTTGTAATCATAACTAAATTCCAATGTACTTCAGTTTTTTCCCAGTATCTCTGTCATTCCTTAATCCTCCCCTCTTTCCTCCACTCCCTGACCCTTCCTTTTAATTTCTGAGATGGTATTCTGTCATTGTATTTCCAGGGTGGCCTTGAGATTGTGACAGTCTTCCCCTTAGCTCCAAATATGTGGGATTACAGATGTTTACAGTGTTCTTACCTCGTTTTTCTTTCTGAATTGAGGTTACAGTAGTAAATATGTCACAACTATGATTTTATTCCTGATAATCCATGTTTAAAGTGCTCTTTCATTCTAGTTGACACATAATATTCTCACTGAAATGGTCAGTTTTATACTGCTTTTTAAAATTCCTTCATGGCTGTCTTTGAAAGTTCTTATTCTTGCATTGTGAAACTAAGATTCACAGAGTCCACATAACCAGTTCCATGCTCCAGTGCATATGTTCTCTTTTTCCTCCTAAGCAACACATTCTCTGTGAAGTCAGTGTTCTAGAGGACTTGCTGTGTTCCCGGCACTCCAGTCCTGACCTCATTTCTTCTTTACTCCTCATTGTAATTCCAAGGAAAAAAGTTTGTGTCCTTGTATAGTCATAGGTGAGCCCTATTTAAGCCAAGTTCCCTTGGTTCTAGGTCTTGACTTGAATGTTTTCCTTTGTCACAGAAGCACTGAGAGCACTTCAGCAATATTCATTCATGGTGTGATAACACACTTGGGCATTTTAGCTCCTGTGGACCACATAGTCACTTTGCAATCTCAGGATAATATCTAACAGTACCAGAAATGTGCACCATTATTGTTTTGCTACCATTATAATAGAGTTGAGATAGACAAAGGGTTCTTTATTGAACTATTTTGGAAAGCTTTTAATGAGTGTGGCTTCTGATCAATTTATTCTTGGCTCATAGTTTCCTTTTGTCAATATTGTCACCATAAACATATCTAATGTCATTTGTTTTTAATTTCTTTCCTTGGCATTTAATTGGTTTGAGAAATTCTTGTTTTGTAGTTTAATATGAATATAGTTGTTTGCTAAATTTATTATGTTTTAAACAAGGTATAAGGAATATAATTTTACAGTTACGTCAATTGAGACATGGTAGGTTGTAGTTTGATAGGACTTAGCTTAGACTCATGACAGGATAGTTTAATGATCTAGTGCATTTTTGGCCTCAACTCTTGATTGTCACTAAGTGTGGTACATTTGGGGAGTTATTTAATGTATATGAAACTCATGGTTTTTGGATATTGTCAGAGTTAAATGATATGCCTAAAGAACCTAGGAAACTTTTGTAATCACCCTCCTTACAAATTGTGAAAAATAAATGGTTCATTTTGGGAAGGCTCAGGACTTTTAAGTTTAGCCTGGGCAGTATAGTGAGACTTTGTCTCAGTCAAACCGAGAAACAAAAATGAAAACAAAAGCTCAAAGAACCATAATATATGATTACTTTCATTATTATTGAGTGTTGATTAATATTTGGAAGTCTGGAATACATTGGTATGATATTGAGGTACCTGGAACAAAATGTAGTTAATCATTAGATGACTACTGCTTTGCTGAATATCTCCTTTACCTCTTTTTAATGTTATATGCAAATGGGTACACCTGTGTGCTTATATGTTTATGTGATGTATATTTGTATGTGCTCTTGTTTGGTGTCCAGATTCTTGTAGAAAATTTTCAGAGTGCTATAGTTAACATTTTATAAAATCTTCAAGTGCCTTTTTTTTCTACACAGAATGTTTATTTTTGGGAGAGGTAGAAACAACAGGTAAGGTTTTGTTTATAATGAATTTGCAAAAATTTTCTAGATTTTCTTTTCATGGTAATTTTAATAAATACAAAGGCATTCTTTGAATAAGATAGAAGTATTCAGGAAATATCTGCACTTTTAAAGTTGTAAAGGATTCTTTGGTATTTTACATTTTGTTATGTTGGTGGTTTTTCTTTGTACCAAATTACTTCCTATAAAATTATATGGATATAGTTTTACTATGAGGAATTAAAAATAATTTAAGATGAGATATAATCTATCTACTAAGAAAATAAAATATGGCAGTTGTATGGATGTGTGATGATTATAAACAAAAGCACAATAACATTCACAAGATGTGTGTCAGACCTCTGAGAAACAATGAAACAATTATCTTGGCTAAACATTGTATAAAAAAATTGAGAAATACAATTTTAAGGGTTGCTTGACTGTTAATTCCTGATGTTTGATATGAATAGATCTCATGTAATTATGCTGTTTTTGTATTGATTTGTAAGATATTTGATAGATTTGAGTACGTTTGAATTTCACTTTTTTAAAAAGAAGTATTTAGTACAGTATCTGTAGGATTGCACAACACAGATTGAACTTGTGATCCTCCTGTTTCTCAGCCTCCTAAGTGCTGGGATTATAGGCACACACCACCATGCCCAGTCTTAGTTACCACCTCAGCATGCCCTGTCGGTGGGGCCAGTATGACACACAGTGGTCTACCTAAGGAGGGGCTTTAATCTGCTGAGCTATTTGGCTAGCCCAAATTTCACTTTTCTATGTCATTCATTTAAGTTAATATTTTCAATGATATGAGAAATGGATGGAAAAAATCTTTCTTGAAGTCCTGCTTAAAAATCTAATAAGGTTTAAATTGCAAATATATAGTCATTTTTTTTTTTATATGTACATTGTATAGGTGAAGTCTTTTTACACTTCATTTAGGTTTTGGTTTACATTTTACCATAGAAAATATTTCACATTTTAACAACAGCACAACAGCCTTGAATTCTAACAATTTGAAGGTAGAATACTTCTTAAATCTTGTATTGCTTATATTAAAATCTATGCAGTCTATCTTAATTGACTATTCTTTCATTTTATTTTATTCTTTGGAAGAACCGGGGATTGAACTCATGCCCTTGCATTTGTCAAGGAAGTGCTTATTCCACTGAGGCATCTCCCTGACCCTTGGCTGTTTATAAGTGATAAACTTTGCTATACTTATCTTTAAACATACTACTTTATAATCATTATAGTTTTCTTTTTCCTGTATTTAGGACAGGGTCTAAGGATCTACAGGCTCTCACTATGTAGATTGAACTTCTAGTGATTCTCTTGTTTCAGCCTCCCAAGTGCTAGGATTACAGGTGTGTGGTATCATGCCCAATCTCAAATGCCCTCTTGGCGCGCCTTGGCGGCCGGCCCAGCACTACATACCAGGGATTTATCCCCGGCCACTGCGCTGTGCTTACACAAGCGCTCTAGTCAGCTGAGCAGTCAGGCTGGCCCTTAATCATTATACTTTGTTTATTTTTGTCTAACCTCTTTTACAGGTTAAATGAGTTTTTTAAAAATATATATGCTTTTTAAATATACGTGAATGCTTTTATATATCTATTTTATAGCAATTTGTCATTTATTAGTTTAGCAAATTCACATTCACTTAAAAGTGTAAACAGTGTAATGTTATTGTTTGTGAACACTTTCTGTATTATTTTCTTTCTTACTACTTTGTATAAGACAATCTTTTATTAGTCAGGAGGTGGAATGTTATAGAGAGTGCTGTATAAAGGTCATTATACATGAATTCTACTTTTGCATTTTCAGCTACTTTGTTACATTCTCTTGAAAAAGTCAGCCTGGCTTAGTGGTGTGTGTCTGTAATCCCAGCACTTGGGAGGCTGAGGCAGGAGGACTGTTGTGACTTCGAGCCCAGCCTGAGCTACAAAGTGAGCTTAAGGCCAACCTGAACTGTATAGTGAGACCCTGTCTCAAAAAGACAAAAAAAAGAAAGACAAAGTCAAAGTTATCTATCTTGTTTGAGCTCCAGTTCCTTCCGCTCTCAGGATGAACTCATGATTCCTGTGCTATATATGCATGTGGTTTTTGAAGTATGAATAAGGAGACCAAAATGCTATGGAAAACATAAAACTTCATGCTGTATTTTACACTGATTAAATTAAAAAATGGTACTTTATTATAAAAATAAAGCCTAGAAATCTATGTAAAACAAAATCTCATAGCAGTGAATGTGGATGTAGTTTGGTTCATTTTGTATGTGTGTGTAAAGTGCATACATAAGTACAGATAATGACACATAAATGAGATTATATTTCATATATTTTTGTTCTTTTAAAATGTAATAGATCATAAGCATTTTTTTGTACTTACAATTACTATGTAATATTTTTTCACAGTTGTGATACTGTTACTGAAAATTTATGTTTTGCTAGGAAAGTACCTCTTCAAGCTATAATTTAAGAATATCTTTTGAGGTAATTTCCTAAATTTGAAATAACTTATTCAGAGCAACTTTTAAGGTCCATTATTATCTTACCCAGTATTTGGTGTTTTATCCAATCCAGAAACAAATTACAAAAGGTTTGTAAGTTGAGGGACAGTATGAATATATTGATAAAAGATCATGTATTGGTGACATATAGATGAATTGCAGTGGAGAGCACCTTGAAAGTGCGGTACTTGGAACACAATGGTTTGAACTAAAGTAAAAAGAGAAAGGTAAATTTAAAAAAAGAATATTTAGTACAGGATCTACAGGGTCTCACTGCACAGATTGGACTCATAGAGATTCTTCTCTTTCAGCCTCCCAAGAACTGAGTTTATAGGCACATGCCACCATGCTTTGTGTTAGTCACAATCTCAGCATTCCCTGGGTGCTGGGCTGGCAGGACATGCCAAGGATTGAGCCTCGGTCTCTGCATCTGCCCAAGCAGGCACTTTAGTCCACTGAGCTGGCCCTTGAAAGGTAAAATCTTGATAGGGAAAAATTGTAAAGAAACAGTTGATGATTTATAGACATGAGAATAAGATTACTGAATGGGTAACGTGGTACAATTGATAGAATTAGGAAGTCTACAAGAGACCATTAGTGATGAAAGAATGTGATAGAGCATTGGACACGTTCTACCATATCATCAAAAAGAAAAATTGCCCTGGAAATCCCCTGGGTAGAGATACATATTTTAGAGTCATCCACAAAGAGATTATGCTTGCAGGCCAGCAAATGAATTTTAACTGTGAAATAAGAATGTATATGGAAAAAGTTATCACTTTTAGAGGGTAGATGAGGATCAAGAATTGACAGCAGTTATCTGGGCAAGGCATTGTATGCTTAAATTGCAGCACTTGGGGAATGGAGGCAGGAGGGAGGATTGCTGTGAGATTGAGGCCATCCTGTGCTAAATAGTGAGCGTATCACCATTCTGAACTACTTTGTGGGACCCTGTACCAACCAACAACAACAACAATAAAAGCAAACAAAAAGATTGGCAATAATTAGTAGCAAGAAGATCACAAATTGACTAGAATGAGAAGTCAAGATACATAGAAAGTAGTAGCAAATGGTCCACTTAGATGTAAAACATTCCTAGTAGAGGTAGAAGTAGCATGCATTTTTAGGAATATGTTTGTATATGGAACTGCCTTGTCTTTTAGAGACTTTATGGAAAGCTTTCTTTGCTCTATTTAGTTTCTTAAGGTACCTACATTCTTTAGTTCATGGTCATTATTAATGGTTAATTTGCAGGGTAGTAATATTAAGAGGATGGGACTTTTTGAAGCTGATTTGATCAGGAGAGTTCTTCCCTCATGCATGTGATTAATGCATTGATAAAAGGAACTTCAGAGAACCTGGTTATACCTTCCATCATGTTAGAGCACATAGCAGGTGACAGTTATGGGAATGCATCCTCATCAGACACTGAATCCTCTGGCTCCTTGGTCCTTGGTCTAGAAATTTTCACTTCTAGAACTGTGTAACTTATTCCTGTTCTATATGAATTAGTCAAGGCACTTTTCTTATAGCAACCTGAGATAAGCATTTTCTGAATTATGCCGTAAGATTCCATTATATTCATATATATTTGCTATGAGAAAAATATTTAGAGGTTCAGTAATATTTTATAGAAAATATAAAATCTCATTTATTGGGACTTACAGCATACATGACTGCAAACTCAGTGGTGTTTTTCTCTTGTAACACTTGTTTGTGAAGGCTTGTTTTTCTTTGCTGGTTGCTATTACAATGTTTTGGAGTACTTTGTGTCCCCATTATACCTTGATAAGTAATATAAACAGATGTAGGTATTAGCTTTGTTCATCTACTAGATACGTGGTTTTCTTATGGGGAATGTTTTTATGTGAAGTGCATATTGGTCAGATCTTTACGTCTGGATTTTATAGGAAATCTTATGTACATGAGCTAAAAGTCTGTTTTAGCTGTTATACATTGTCACACACAACCAAGAAAAGTGAAGGATTTTTGGAGTTGAAAGCCTTCAAGTGCTTGTCTTTATTCCTAGATGTAACAGAATCACTATAAGGTTTTGAAGAAAGCAGTGCTGGTTTTGTGTTAGTATCAATCTGTTGTAACCTGCCTCTGTGCTGTGTTTAGTTGTAGAATTACTTGCATTAATTCTCACAAAAGCTCATATAATGTACTTTTTGTCTAAAGGACCTGGGGCTCTGAGATTGTATTTAATGTCCTCAATGATATATAGTAGAATAGCAGAGCCAGGATGCAGCCTGCTGCCTTTTTGCTACCCTCAGTCATGCTTCCCTCTTATACTTGGACTCATACTGTATTCTGACCAGCACTTGGGAATGTGTTTCACATTGCTGTAAAGAGAAATGTTTGGGAGATATGAATAGATATTGAGAGGGTGATCAGTAGAGATGAGGGACTTGGCCATGTGAATCTCCACATGCACTAACTCACATTCCGATGAACTTTTAAGAGAAATATTTTATCTTTTGTGGTCTGGACTGACTTTTTTAATAAGAAAATTTCCATGTTGTTATAAGCTGTATGCCTTATGCCTTTCTGTCAGGTGTGCCTGATGTTATGAAAGAGATGGGGGACGGAAATAAAGGCAGCTGGATTTCACGAGGGTATCCTACTGCAGTATCACCTTTTTGCCTGTGCACACTTGATTTGCAGCTGCTGCACTAGACACACTCCCTCATTCTTCAGTGTGAATGAGGAGATGCCCAGGTCATAGCTCTGGGATTTTGTTCCTTTTAGCATTTGTTGTGCTCTTTTATTGTTATTGTATTTTATTTACTTTAATAGATCAGTTAGATAATTGTCCACAATTCTTAAATTTAAATAATTTCACAGTGTTAAAGGATAAATCACTAAAAGAAGAGAATTTTAGTCATATGTAGTTTAGGAAGATTATTTTTAAATAAAGGTTAAAATAAGTGATTTATTGAAAAGTGAAATGTAAATATATTGCTTTTTTGGCATCAAACTATTTTAAATGGGGCTATTTCAAGTAATTGCGGATAATTACTAATCAGCTATTCATGTTTCCAACTTTTTTTTTTTAAATGATATTCTTCAGATGGTCAGGTTTTTATAGTAAGTTCAATAAGTATATTTCTAATCTAGGTCTGGCCCTCAGCCAGGAGAATCACCTTCTTTTCTTTTTCTTGCTTGTCCATTGTGGTTTCTCTTTGAACATCTTACTATCTGATCTTGTCTTTCTAATCAGTTCATTCCCTGCCAAGCCAAGCACTGGTCTTTTCTTGACCTGTCTTTCAGACTGTGCATCCAGTGCAAAGGGAAATAAGGTTAGCTTTAGTAACAAGGACAGATTCTACCTCTGCCCAGTTTTTTTCTCATTTGCCATATTTGCCTGGCTTCATTATAAGAGACATTTAAGTGATCTTTTTCTTTCTGTATATGCCAAAAGGTCCTATTAAAATGTAAGATGGAAGGTTGCTTCTCAACTTGGATGCCCATAATGGTTTTTATTGCCAGAGTAAAAACCAAGGCTTCTATGCTAATGGAGATGTGACTCTTACTTACAAGCTGTGTGAACAAAGTCTCACCTTTTTGGATTGCTGCTCCTTTTTGAATACACTGCTACAGCTCCATGATTCCATACTGAAGTGATGTGGCCAACTTGTCCCACCTGCAAGTGTCTGTTGCTCTGCTTTCTGCTGGGATCCCTGTTCTTCATTTAGTTCCAGAGCCAATACTTTTGCCTTCATTAACACAAGTTACATTCATTTGCCTTCCTAAGGTAGAATTCCAGATGCCCACTAACATTTTTAAAGCTTCTTTCTTGATTTCATTTTTTCTTCTACCACTCATTAGTATTTGGTATTCGTATATTTTCCTTTTTACTTCATTTTTCTGTATGTCCCTTTGTTATTTTTATGTTACCTGAGTGTAGGATCTATTGTTTGTTTACCTGTGTACCAGAGCTGCTTAGAACTGTTTTATTGGATAACATCAAATCCTTAATTAGCTTCTGGGTTATATGGATTCATGCATACAGTGTATGAAGGAGTGTTGCAAGTGTACTTGATCTGGCTTTTCAGCTATCTTTGTAGCATGAAAGCTCCAAGAACACATACTTCGATGATTATTGTTCTTTTTGGGGGGTTAAGGGAAATAAGGGATTGAACTCAGGCCTTTGTACTTGCCCAGGCAAGTGCTTATTCTACTGAGCTATTTCCCCTGGCCTGATTGTCCATTTAACTGCAGAATCTTTTCATGGTAGTACAATGAGTCAATATGCTAAGTCAAAATGAAAATACAAAGGAATGAGTACATATAAAGGAATGAGTACTTCATAGGAGCAAGTTATTTCAGTTTTGGGATGTTTTTCACTTAGGGGTTATATAAGTTGAAATATATCTGTTTAAAACTTTAATTTTCAAGGGCACTGAGTAATAGGTTATGTTCAGTAGCATATTTCTGACAGGATTATGTTTATATTGGTTTTTAACTTTATGTTAGCTATGTTTGACTTCAATTTGGCTAAGGATAATAGTGAGACTTATACAGTACCTTACTGATGCCAAACATAAAGAATTATTATAAACTGTAGGTGTATATTTTGTACTTGAACAAAATTGAGGTGATTTTGTAATTTAAACTTTCCCATTTTCCCATAATAATAACAAATACTGTTTCTCTAAATATATAGCAATAGCAACATTCAGCAGATATTAGAATGGTATATGGTATGCACCCCAGTTAATTTGTTTTCCTGGGGTATGTAACTTTTTTGGTTGAGTTGATTAATCTTATATATCTTAATTAATAAAATATTTTTCTATTAACTGCAGTGAGGTTTCTGAATTTAGGTGTCTTAAATTATACTTGGTCATGTAAATAAGCTGTGGTTTGCAACTTTGGGTTTTAACCTTTGCTCTTTGCTATTAGCTTTATGTTTTTTTAATTATAGGAAAAGGCACAACAGCAGGGAAGTTATGTCTTAAATGGACTATTGTTATTACTGTGTTCTTTTTTTAAGGAAATGAAAAAAATTATGTTGTACAAATCAAATAGAAACAAATACAAAGTAGTTTGTAAAGTGTTTTTGCTCAACATTTAACGTTATTGCAATTTGGTTTTTCAAATGTAATTATTGTCTTTTCATTTTAATGATTGATAGTGTGACCAGTTATTTATAGTCATATGTGTTGCTATTGCCTAATAAAGAAAAAGGAATTAATATTATTTTCTGAAACTATATTGTTTGATGAATGATAGCATTTAAAAATACATGTATATTGTTTATAGTTTAAAGCCAAGATTTCCTACAATGTTAGGAAAATAAGCAAAATAAGCTAGATAAGATAAAAGCAGTACTCAGGATTTTAGAAATTATTTTGTTCTTGGGATTTGTTGAAGGTCTCATCAGTGACTATAGTACTTTGCTGTCTTATGTTACCCATTTGTGCAAACATGTCCAGATGAATTCAGTGTTTAATGTTAAGAATCTTATAACATGCCAATTTGATTTGTAGCCCTTCTTATCTTAGAATGCTAATTAAAATCATATTTTTGCATATGTCATGCCTTTCATGTACATATGCAAATAGATTCTGTTGCCTTTCAGCTATTAGTAATTAACTTTATGAAGGACAGCTGTAATATATAATTAACAAAAATGTTTGCAAGCCCTTTTACACTGAAAGTTACATCAGTAAATTTTTTTCCTGCTTATCAAGAGATCCATTTTTAGTTTATTTCTGAATGAGATCTAAATTGTTTTAAATACTCATATGATATAATTAAATTGATACTGTACTGTGTTCAGTGGCAGAATGTTACACAGTGTACTAGTTGCTGATTTCTGTCCATTTCATACTTATGTTAGAAGTATTGAATTAAAATAAACTGATTGGGATTACAAGCATGCGCCACCACGCCCGGCTAAGAAATTAGGTCTTTTTTGTTTGATTGTCTTCTCTTCTCTCTCTTTTTTTTTTTTTTGGTGGAACTAGGGATTGAACCCAGGCCCTTGTGCTTTCCAGGAAAGCGCTTATTGTACTGAGCCATCTGAGGCAGGAGGATTGTTGTGAGTTCGAGACCAGCCTGAGCTACAAAGTGAGCTTAAGGCCAGCCTGAACTGCATAGTGAGACCCTGTCTCAAAAAGCCAAAAAAAAAAAAAAATAAAATAAAATAAACTGATTGGTGTGTAAACTAAGATAGCATGTCAGGTAATAGTTTTTGTTTTAGTTATTGGTATATTCTTGGCACTAGTAGAGTGGGATTTTTTTTGTCTTTAATACAGTAACCATTTGTATCAATTTTAAGAACCTGTCTTCAAACCATTCCCCTGTTTTTAAAGAAGCTTCATGAAAGTTGTTCATTTATTCTTTTATAGCTCTCTAAATATTTAGTAAAATGACATTTTCTCAAGTTCATTTTTTGATTGAAGTATGAAATGGGCTTTGGCCGATGTGTGTTATTTGGAGCACTGCTTTATCTTTTATACCAAATGCTGGTGCAGGTAGGGATGAAAGAACTGATATCATTTGTGTGATTTCTTGGTCACTTGCTAATACTCAAGAAAGAGAATGAGTTAGTTCAGAGGTGGTGATTTATTTTAGCTTCAAAAAATATTTTATCCATGTGCAGACTTTTTTTAAAGAGTGACACTGTAATTTACATTTTATGTTTTCTTTGTGTATAATTATGTGAGTATTTTACTTAAATATATCATGTACTAGTTTCTACCAGAGTCAAATTTTAGTTTTATAATCACTTTTATTTATTTTATAGGGTTGCTTTTGTAATGAAGAAGCACTTAAATACTCATCTGCTAGGCAAACATGGAGTTGGCACACCAAAAGAAAGGTAATTTCTTTGCATATATACATATATGTTCTATTTAACAAATGAAATTAGATTTTTATTTTAGGCTTTGTTTAGTGAGATACTTTGTATAATTTTTATTAAGTCATTTCATTCTGGTTTGCATTTGTGGTGCTGCTGTTGTTGAATATCATATTTTATGCCATTTTCTGTTTTTTTTTGGCCAGCTCTGCTCACTCTGAGGACAGGGCTGTGATGCCAGTGACCGAACTGTCATCCCCTGTGCCTGCCTAAGCTTGCCTAAGCAGGTGCTTTAGGCCACTGAGTTATCTTATGTCATTTTCTAAGAAAATTATAATGACATGTTAATTTTAGAAATTCTAGTGAAAAGGATTTGAAGAGTTACATTGAAGGGAATTGACCTGTAAATGCCTTATTAGTACATGCTAAAACAAATATCTAAAACTAATCTTTATTCTTTTTTTCTGTGTTATTTTGAACTTTTAAAGTAACATATTAAAATTCTTACTATAGACTTAAATGTTGCTGGTTTTAAAAGATATCTTGTGTCTTTCTCCAAATAATACTACAGTTGCCATGTCATGAAAAATAACACTACAATTATTATGTCATCAACTGCCACGTTTTCTTTTTCTTGCTACTGTATCATAATTAGCTTCATCACATAGACTTAATTATATTAGGTGAACTGAAATATAGCAGTGTCAGCTACCAGGTGAGCATGGCTACTTTTGAAAATTTTAAGTCATTATAATGCAGTTTATTCAGAACTAGTGTGAGCTAGTGTGAGCATGTTACCTTTATTAATCATAGGATAGAATTTCAGCTTCCCTCACATAATGTTGTAAGTGTACAGATACAGATACTTTGAAACTTTGACTTTTAATATGATATTAAAAATGTCAATAATGAAGCAAATTCTACCAGTCTGAATCCTGAGGCCTTTTCATCTCTATTGGTAAATGTTTAATATCTGTGTCAAAAATTTTTAAATTATCTTACTATATTTTATTTGTTTATGAGGAATTTAACTTGACTTTTCTGCTGGAATATTGGTTTTATTAACATTATTATGTGGATCTAGACTTAAACTATGGCAAATTTTGGAATAGATATACCTTCTTTGTTATGCTAATTTGTGTTTTCCCATACTTTTCTATTATTGAGTTTAGTAATGTTAGCTAGAATAAATGAATGCATTGCTTACATTGTGATGAATTGTAAATGAATTGAATATTGAAAGTATAAAACCAATCCTGTATTTTTTATTTTATTTTTTAGTGAAGTACAAATATCAATGAGACAGTTTTAAGATACCTTGACAAGATAGATTTGATAAATTAATACATTGCAAACTGTTTTTATAATGTTTTGGTATCATAGAAGGTGCATACATGATATTATACTTACATACATTATTATACCGTATGTCTCTTATCAGTAAATAAAGTGTAGCTGTTTGTGTATCTTATTTTTTATACCTGAATTACATCAAAGATTCAATAATTAATACTTTCTACCTTGTTATTTTCCTAGTGGTTGTCTATAGTACTAGAAGCTGACATAATATCCTGTGCTACCACCATTAGTGCAAATCTTGCCTCTCATAGAATTATGTAGAAGCACAGCGTTATCTATCCCAACTGTACTGTCCACACACACACATCATGATTCTTCCTTTCTATACCCCTTCTTTGTCTACACCTGTCAGAGATGGGCACTCCATTGTCATTCAACCAATTTAGGTGCTTGAACTCAACGACACAATCCAACACAGTCCAGCATTCCACAACAATAGTGAGTTATCCGAAGAAGTTGTCGACCATAGCCATTTACACGATGTATACTTCATTTTTATACTTTTCTGCTGGATGGTTAAGACCTAGATAGAGCAAGACTTATATACCAGAGCAAGACTTATATACCAGCACATGTACTTTATGTTTCCTATGTGGTCATTGAAGTCCCCTCAGGGTTTATTTTGTAGTCCTGTACCTTATTCTTTAGATCCTTTGTCTGTGGATGAGTCAACAAAGTGAAGAGACAACCCACAAATTTTGAAAAAATCCTAACTAATAAGCAATCAGACAGAGGATTACTGTCTAGAATATATAAAGAACTAAGATATAACAGGGCCCTCAAATTTAAAGACCCAATTCAGAAATGGGCATCTGAGATGAATACACACTTCTCAGAGGACGAAATTAAAGAAGCGAATCAATATATGAAAAAATGCTCCACATTGCTAGTCATCCGTGAAATGCAAATAAAAACAACACTGAGATACCATCTTAATCCTGTATTTTTAAAGAATAATTAGGGACTTGTAAGGTGTGTTCCATATTTGTTTTAAGTAGAAACAAAGCATTCTTTTAATTAGTGTGCTTCTGTTGTATTTACATGCATTATTTCAGTTAACCATCTATGACCTTATTAACCAATCTATAACTATTATTCCTATTTTATGGAAATAAGAGTTAAAGCCATAATGATACAATAATTTATTCAATATCTCATAGCTAGTAAATGTTGTTACTTGAACTGGCAACATTATTGTTGTTTTCTGACTAGTTTCCAAAATAAATTTGAATAAAAATGTGTGGACTAGATAACAAGAAAATATTTTTCTGCCTTGAACTACTATATATTTTGATCCCAAGTGTATAAATTTACTTTTACTTAGAAGTTAAATATATTTTATATTTCTATATACTGTTTTGTATCAAGGTTAAAATCTCATGACTCATCTCAACTGCATTTATCGAGATCTATACATGTACACATATACACATGTATGTATATCAACACACATGGCTTTTTAAAGTAGTTAATAGTCCCTATATGTTACGATGTTAGAAAAAAGTCACCCAGATTTTTTCATTTACCTTTTTGTTTACATCAAAGCCACTTGTCCATTTTTTCACACATTTCAGTTGGAAATTCATAAAAGAGAGCTGGCTAGATAGCTCAGTGGATTAAGCGTCTTCTTATGGAAGCGAAAGACTGAGGTTCAGTCCCTGGCACCACATGCCATGCTGGCCACTGAGTCCAGGTGCGGTGGTGCAGGTCTGAAAACACCATTCTAGGGAGAGTGAAAGCAGAAGTATCACTATGAGTCTGAGCTGTGTAATGAGATGGTGTACCAAGCACATTAAAAAGAGAAGAAGGAAAAAAGAAATACATAAAAGAAGTTGATTAAAAAGTAAAAAAAAATTATAATGTTTGTTAGCTTTTAATTACTTTGAAAAATATCCAAAATATCATTTCTTTTAAGAGTAATAAAGTTTATTTTGGATCATGGCTTTAGTTTTCTCAGTCTATAGTTGTTTGCCTTAGGGCAAAGTTGGCACAGTACTTCCTGGCTCTTTAGGGGAAAGTTTATTTACAGCATCTTGGATGCAAAGAGAAAGAAACGGAAAGACGAGAGTCCTAGTTTTTTCTTTTCCCATTGACTTGTCTCCCTCCCACTGCATCCAACATCTTAAGGTTCCCACTACCACTCAAATAGTAGCTCAAGTTTTTAACCACATGTTTAACACATAGGCCTTTTTGGGACATTTCATATCCAAACCATAACACAAGAATTGAGTAGCTTTTCCTCTATGAAGTTAGGCATACTTTTCTATGACACTGACACTGTTTGTCTCCTAAAATCAGGAGTTGAATCTCAGATTGGAAAACACACCCATTTTCAGGATAACTGGTCTTTTTTTCTTTTTAAACCTATTAGATGTGTCAATGTTTATCTAAACCAGATGTCTTAATTCTTTATTTCAAATGAATATTCATAGTCTATTTATTTGGCATTCTTACAATATAGAAATCCTGAGTCAGAATCCCAGTACTTCAATTGCAATGTAATTTTCCAATATTACATCTGTCACTGGAGAGACCACAATGTAAGTGCTATAAACTCACACAAGAAATGCCAAAAGTTACCTCCTTCTTTTCTTTTAGTGATTTTAGGAAGCAAGGAAACTGTCAGCATGTTCAATTCTCAATATCTGTTACCTGAATTAAGTTAAACTTACTTCTACCTAGTTGAAACATTAATGCCTTGGCTATAATTTTGCAAGCTTGCTGTACTACTTTAATTTCTCTAGGACAGTATAATCAGTTTTTCTGTTTTGAATTTGATTTCCTACCTCTAATGCATTGCATAGGATAGCAAAAATAATAGAATTTAACTCAATAGGCTATGACAATTAAATTAATAATGCATTTTGTTTGCAAGTATTTAGGCCTTGTGCTTTGACTGATATATGCAAAAATTATAATTTATTAAAACTAAATTCACATACTATAAAGTTTGATGAAGCAATAAGTTTTGCCAGCATGACTATCTAAAAACAGAGAACTAAATATTTTCAAAGAGTTTTTGAGGTCTACAAACTTGAAATGATTGTATCTATAAAAACCATAGCTTTTTTTTGTTCCTGAATTTCATCAACATTATAAGGTAGTAGTATACAATAGTATTTTTGAGGCCTTTTACACTTAAATATTTTTTTAAAAACCCTGAGTATAAGTCACATTCAATGATAATCTCCATTTAATCTGCAAGTGAATTTTAAATTATTTCTCACATTAGTAATGTTCTCCTAAGAGAACCAGAGTATCTTTATGACTCTTGAAACTTACTTCCGATGACTTAAAAAAACATTTTCTCAGTTGTCACAATTGGAGCAGGCATAGTAAGTCTCTCTTCTGTGAATACCAGACTGGGTCACTGTCTGGATTTAGCTGTGCTTTAGATAACTGTGTAAATAGGAGAGAAATGTCTCATTCAGAATGTACCTTTTGGTACATTGCTTTTTGATGTGTCAAAAAGAGGTGGGAAATGCATGGAAAGATGTGTCAGTAGCACTTTAGCAAGATTCACTCATGGAACCACTATGTCAATAGAGGATTTTACATTAGTTGGTGCATCAGTAAGTGTATGCATTATATAATTTGCAACCAAAAGATACATACATATACTTTTACTAATAACTGTTCATATCATAACGTTGATTTTTTTTCAGTGCCAGGTAGATAGCTCAGTAGAATAAGCACTAGCCTGGTAAGTGCAAGGTCCTGAGTTCAATCCCCAGAAACACAAAAAAACAAAAAACTAAATAAACATGACTGATATTTTTTCAGTGAAGTAATGTTTCGAGACTTTTTGTTTTTGTTAATGTATGTGGCATAGGTTCTCACTACACAGCTTGGACTCATAGTGATCCTCTTGTTTTCAGCCTCCCCAATGCTGAGATTACTGGTGTGCACCACCACACCTGGTCTTGGAGACATCTTTTAATATGATTGTCCTCAGCTGGAGCCTTATTATCAACACTGCTGACACTAGGAGGAGGAAATCTATCCCTGAAATTTGTGCTGACTTCTCATCTTTTCTCAGAGAGATCATCTGTTTTTTTTTTTTTTAATTGCATGTTTATCTCTGCTGATAGTTAACATGTGTCTCTCACCCATTTCTTCTTGGGATGAACACCAGCAGCTCTGGTGATTGTTCCCTTTTGTTTAGGGCACTGATGAAGGACTTGATATCACATGGGATATCATGTAAGGTTTTTGGAATCTCTCTTTTTATTCTCTCAAAGAGTTTGTACCTTAAAATTAAATAAAAATATCATGATTGTTTTATTTTTTTCATGCTTACATGCAGTATTCCCCTTGGAACATTAAAATACTCAACACACAAAAATTCCTGAGGAAAGCATGTAGACATACAGTAAGTGTCCAATTTACCAACATTTGAGTTGCAAACTTTCACAGATAAGAACAGACCTCACAGCTAATTTTTTTTTTATGCTTCATATGTACATTTGTGTCAAAGGTGTATAAGACTGTTTGGACTTACAAATCTGATTTAGGAACATTATCCCAGAATGGAACTTATTTGTAATTTGAGGACTTACTGAACAGTTGGTTACTAAACTGTACTGCCAATGCAGTACAGTTGTTTAGGAACATACGCTGACATTACAAGAGAGAAATTCATTTTGCAGAAATCTTGAATGAGATAGAGTGGAGTAGTCTAAATTTTTTAGTATTAGAAAAGATTCTGTTTATCTTGTCTGATTTAATTTATATTAAATTACAGTTACTACTTTATTTTCCATTTTAAAGAAATACTTTTGCTTTTGACTTAGTTGTTCTATACTCATTTTTCAAGGCTTTTGTCATCATCATCTATTTAGTCATCTTATTTCTTCCATTCCACCCATAATTTTTAACTTTTTTCTTTTTCTTTCACCCCCCCCCCCCCCCATGAAGGATAATGTAGGGAACCTGCTAAGCTTATGGGCTTCTGTTTCACAGAAGTTCATCAATAGCCAGTGTTGTTATGGTAAAAATAAAAAAATAAAAAATTCTGCATTTTACTGATTTTAACCAACAGTATATTTAGGTGTATATGGAGAAATTTGATTGTGCATCAAAGCTATCCTGCCAAGATTCGGGAAGTATTTCTAATTTACATTGATAAGTTAGATAGTGTATGGTTGCCTCATGATCAGTATGTTGCTATTGAAATGTCTACTTTCAGACGAAAATTAAGAGAACTATTTGTGGTAGAGAGTTTTGTGATTTTGGGCTAGGGAGATGGCTCAGTAGAATAAGCACTTCACTAGCAAGCACAAGGGTCTGAGTTTAACCCCCGGTTCCGGAAAAAAAAAAAAAGAGAGAGTTTTGTGATTTTAAGAAGTTTCGCATTTTCCTGATATGAAAGCCTTGTGTTTCAGTTTAGCTTGGTACAGGGTCTTTTGATCTCAGGAATCATTGCCAGCTATACTTCTATGTTAGTGTATAGTCAAAACCCCTATGAAAAATCTAGATTCCATATACTAGATAATATTTTACCTGAATACATGCTCCCTATACTCATTATTTTATTTGCTTTTAGTTATCCTTCAATCATTCCAATTACTATAGGGCTGGGTTATTTTCTTTTCTCTTAAACATCATCTAACCCAACTTTATACTTATGATAACTATTGGTTTAAGAAAGAACCTTATAAAACTCATCTTTAATGTGAATACAGTATTTGAGAAACTGTTCATGACAATATGTCATATCTTGCTTGCAAGACTCAGGGAGGTCACTGCTTTCTGGTCTTTATTCCAGGAAGTTGTGCTTTTCTGTAACAATTTGTCATTTTAGTCTTGGGTACTAGCGAATCATGTATATAATTGAGTTTTCCTCTTTGTGTTTACTGCTGGGAAGCTCAGGGCCAAAATTGTGATCCATCTCCTGCAAGTGGGAAGGACTTCAGGGAATGTGTTTTATTTACTACTGTTATTTCGTTTCATCTTTTTTTCCCTTATGGGGAAGTTCCATTTTATGTGAGCGATGTATTTTAACAACCTCCCATAAATCAAAGCCCACATAATTCAACAGCAGTTTTGCAATAGTAATTTTTAAAAAGTCAAGTCAATATTTTTCTGAGAGTGCATATATCTTTAGCCACTTGGTTTTGGGGCAATGTGTTGATCACTGTGGTGCCCTATCATTAGAACCTTTTAAAAGTGTCCCTACCCTGTTGTATGAAAATTCTGTACTCTTCTGTGACCTACTTTAGTGGTACTTTTCATTTCTCAAAATATTCTGTTCATTGCAAGAAGGCTTGCTGCTAAAGCTTGCTGCTTAGGAACAAGTAATAAGTGCTCCCAAGTAAAAAGACAGTTCCTCACTTTTTAAAGTAGTGGTTTTGCTCTCTCCCTCTACAAATATTAGTTTATCTTTGTTACATTAAAAATAATATATTTTTACTTTAAAATAAATTCTCATTATACTAGGTGCAAGATTTTAAGTATTAGCAGGATACGTCATAGAAACTAAGATTTTTTTTATGTATTTGGTGCAGGTTCTTACTACACAGCTAAGACTTATAGTGATCCTTCTGTTTTCAGCTTCCCCAGCACTAGGATTACAGGTGTGCACCACCTCCCCAACACTAGAATTATAGGTGTGTGCCACCACACCTGGTCTCAGTGGCCTGCTCAGTACAGCTGGGGGTGGGGTCTGGTCTCTGTGCTTGCCTAAGCAGGGACTTAGTCGGCTGAGCTGCCTCTCCAGGTCTTTTTCCTACTGTTCCATACTCATTCTTTTAACCCAACAGATTTCAATTAGATTACTTTAATTGAAGCATGAATTTTGTACTGGTGGATACATTGTGTCAACTTGAGAAGTTTAGAAGTTTAATGTTAAGTGACTCAGCACAGAGCCAGGATTCCTACTTTCTAAACATCCTCCTTCTGTGCAAGAGAAGGGCATGGACATTGTGTGAGTTCTGCAGCCCCAGCCCCAGGGCAGCCTGTTTATAACATAAGGAGGGGAGAGAGGCTGGCTGGGAGCCACAGCTGCTGCCCATCCTATTGCTCTTCGCTGTTTCCTGCTGCCATGAACTGCTGCTCTGTGCCATGTACCACTCTTCCTGGGAGCCAGTGGAGCATAGAATGAAACCTCCACTAACTGTGAGCTGAATAAACCTTTCCTTCCTTAATTTTATGTAGATATTTTATTACAGCAATGAGTAAAAAGTGAGACAAATATTATATCTTTTTTTAATTCATTAGATAATAATGGTTTTATATAATTACCCAGAATATGTGAGAATCTTTAGGAGAAGAAACAAGTTCCTGCTGGAGGGACTTCTTGGGGAATGGCAATAAGAGCACCTCATTTATCAACAGTTTGTTTATTCTTTCAGTGGACATTTATGATGGTTTCTGCTGTTTTCCAAAAGAATGCTATACAGTGTTTGAAGATGACATAACTTTTGTTCTTTTGGTAGTTTTGAGGTTCATTGGCAGAAGGTAAAGATAGACAAGATCTACATAAGGAAAGACACTTATTAAGTGTAAGAATTATAAAGTGTAGTAGATATTCCTGGGAGTGGATGGGAGAGGTATTTCTTTAAGCTGACATTTAAGAATGTGCTTTGTGAAGCATCATGTTTTAAATGAAACTCAGACTAAGCCATCCAAAGAAGGAGCACATTGAAGGTCTTTGAGAA
This sequence comes from Ctenomys sociabilis, assembly GCA_004027165.1. Taxonomy (NCBI): domain Eukaryota; kingdom Metazoa; phylum Chordata; class Mammalia; order Rodentia; family Ctenomyidae; genus Ctenomys; species Ctenomys sociabilis. The sequence continues at coordinate 29,270 of PVKA01013066.1, forward strand.
GCATGGCGTAGTCATGATTCTCCTTATTTTTAGGGACATGAGTGAAGCTTGAGCAGGGAAGAACTGTGATTCCAGAGTTATGTACATTGTTTTAGATAATAGTAACCATCAAGAGGTTTTCAATGAAGGAGGTTTGGGAAGTGTAAGGGTGAGGTTAGGAGCTTGAATTTGAATCTAGGTGAAGAGAAGCTTGACTGCTGCTGGCTGGTGATATTTTCCTCTGAGCATTAAAATAGCTCATACAGTTAAGAACTTCAGCACTGTAATTCACAGCATGGAAGTCCAGCTTCAAGAAAAGAAAGTAGGTATTTGGATTGCCCCTGTTGAACTTCCCCTCCTTCTTCTGAGCTGCTGCCTGGACTCTTCACTGCTTTTTCATGCATTTAGGTTTTTTTTTTTTTTTTTTTTTTTAATGTTTTATTTATTTGGTATGCAGCTAAGACATATAGTGATCCTCCTGTCTTGGCCTGCCCAGTAATAGGAATATAGGCATGTGCCACATGCCAAATCTTGGGACTGGCGTGGCATGGGGGCCAACATGGAATGTGGTACCAAGGACCAAACTCTGGTCCTTGTGCTTGCCAGGCAGGCACTTAGACTGCTGAGCTATCTGCCCAGTTCTGTATTTAGTGTTTTTGTCTTCTAAGTCATTTCCATTTACAAATTAGCCTTTTAATAATCTGTTAAATTTGTAAGAGAAACTATTCCCCTTAACATTTACCTGGTTCACCTTTTTCTACTCCTTCTCCAAATCACCAAAATTCTAACTCTTGTGGTTCCCTTTTGTTTCAAGTCCCAATCTGAATTCCATGTCTTCTTTGAATACTTTTCTTTTTATTCCTTTATTAATTTCTCTTCTTTTGTATTATAGTCCTATGGGACATTGTGTATGTGTATGTGTTTGTGACAAGTGTGTTAGTTGCACCAGTGCTATCTCTCCTAAAAGAAACTCAGATTATAATAAGTACTGCCTGTATATAATTATTTTTATCTAATGGGTTATTAGACCATATATATGTTAATATTTATATCTATATCTATGTCTAAATCTACATATGTTACTCTGATTGTCTTTACAAAATTAATGTAATTTTATTTCCTTTCATTTTCTTTCTTTTTTTTTGATATTTACACATGTGTGTCTGGTTTATTTCACTTATGAGTATGTGTTCAAGTGGTATCCACTTCAGTATAAATGCTTCAAACTTATCATTCTTAACAGCTGAGTAATACTCCATGATATAGAAATACCACATCTTTTTCAACCATTCCTCATGTGATGGACATCTTGGTTGTTTCCAAGATTTTGCTATCACACATTGCGCTGCTATAAACATAGGTACACATATATCACTATGGTACAATGTTTTCAGTTCCTTTGGGAAAATTCCCAGTAGGGAGATAGCCAGCTTGAATGGGATTTCTAGTCCTACTCTTTTTCCTTTCATTTTCTTGCAAGGTAAAATTGAATTTTGTAGCAGTATTGAGATATATAACTGTACTAGTATGAATATTTCAGTTGATTTTACATGTAATAAATTGCTATTTGATACAAGTTAACTTGCCAGCCATTTTGCCTGGTATTCTGTAGTCCATTAGAGCCCTCAAATTTTAATAATAAAAATGTCTGCTGTTTTACATTTTTTTTTTTTTTTTTTTGGGGCAGAACTGGGGATTGAGCTCAGGCCCTTGCACTTGCCAGGGAAGCGCTTATTCCACTGAGCCCTCTCCCCGGTCCTCAATTTTTTAAGAATGTGAATGTTTTTACCAGCTGCCAACTAGAATACATTTCCACCACTGTTTCTTTTATTTCACTTAAGTTACCTTTAGAGCACTGGGTTTTATACGTCTGGACTCTTGACTAAAAAAATACCTTAAGCTCTTATCTTTAATTTTCAGTCGATGTTAGAATTAAAGTGTACAAAGGCCCATATGTTCTCTGCAGCCTTCAATTATGCTTAATTACCAACTTCGATACAATTTCATAATACATTACTTTTTGTAAGAGGTTCTTTATACTCATGATGTCTTAGTGTTTGCTTATAAAAGTCTGAATTAAAATTTTTCTTCAAGAATTTTCAGGAACTAGAACCTTTTAGAAGTAATTTTGTCAAGTGGCAACAAAGCAATTTGATGATCCATTTTAAAAGATGAGAAAAAAGATATTTATTCATATTTCACTGTGTCACAGTACTGTAATAGGAAAAACAGCAGTTTATGAAGGTCATTCTTGCTGCATCCATTTACCTATAAAAGTCTCGAGTTTAGATTATTCTTTAAGGCAGTTTTTTTTTTTTTTTTAACCAGTGTTTAGTCTTTGTGTTTCTTACATGAGTTACTGTGAACACTGAAAACAAGGATTCTTTACTAATCTTACGGTGTTTTCTCACACCTAGCCTCACAAGGGAAGGGAGCTTGAAATTAATGCTCTGTATGAGACAGTTTAGTCTTTTAGTAATGCAGAAGTTCTGCAAAACATCTTTCATTTTAATTGATGCCTTTCAAAAGAATCATAACATTGTTTGATAGCATAATACTAGCACCTCCTCAGGTTAATCAGGTACATTAGTCATTTTTAGATCCAAAGCAGTTAAATATGGTTAATTTCATATGGATCACCTGCTTCTATTTACAGATTATTTCTAGGATATGATATGAATATAAAGACTGCTATTCAGTAAAGGAGGGGAATCAAGATGGAATAAGAAGACATCTCAGCCAGTGTTTTGTTTATTATTTTTTCTCAACAACAAAATATTGCTGTAAGCCACTTTTCCTCATCTCTCAGGCCAAGTCAAGATTGCTTGGCTTTTTCAAAGTTTGAATTTTGGCTCATTCTGTAAAGGCATCGCTATCTCTTCATTCTAAATAATCAATTTCTAGAATTTACAAGGCTAATGCACACATTGTATTTTATTTTCTTTTTTAAAAGATGTGTATAACTGATTCTAAAGTAGTTAGTTCATATTATACCTCCCCATAGTCCTGAGGGTTGAACTCAGGCCTAGATAGATCATTTCTTGATCGATTGTTACTCATTTTTATTTTTCCATCTTTGAACTTTTTAGAGAGTGGTGGATATTGAGTAAATATTGATGGATTTCAGGTATTAAAATATTGACTCAGTATTGTCTTTGTCAAGATTGTTACTTAGTCTAGTTTATGATTTACAGTCACCATATAAAAAGGTAAATTGTTGTGAAGTAGCATAGTTTTGTGCTTTACAGTGAATTGGCACTTAATTAGCCAACCTCAGTGTGGTTTTCTCCCCCATGATGCCGAGAATGCATGTATTCTATTTTTCTTTTTCTGTGAAGATGTGGTAAATGTTGGGACTGTCCACATGTAAAATTGAAAATATGTATGTATACATTACATAATTTTAAAATACTTGTTTTTAAATAAGACAATTAAGAACTATTCTGTTACCATTATGTAAATATTTTCATTCATCCCTTGTTTTATAATCTGGCAGAGCAAAGCATGATGGAACTAGAAGATTTAGTAGAACATACATATGAATTTTTTTTTAAAATTAGATCAATCTTTTTTTTTTTCTTTTCTTTTTTCAGAACTGGGGATTGAACTCAGGCCCTTGCACTTGCCAGGGAACTGTTTATTCCACTGAGCCATCTCCCCAGCCCCTAGATCATTTTTTTTTTTAAGTTAACTAACATATTAATGTCCACTTTTGATTCTCATTGTTGATGTTTTTTCTCATTTCATACTTGTAATTATGTACTATGATATTTACACATATTCTTGGTCATTAGACAGGGGCATTTTTGTAGCTAGCAAAAGTTACAATTTCCTTTTTAAAATTGATGCCCTTACTGTTTCCCATGGAATATTGTTAATATGGTAACAGTATTTTGAAAATAAGTGAAAGGTTTCATGAAGATTTACCTCAGTGGTATTATTTTTATTAATATTCACAGTAACATCATATAGATAGATGTTTAAAAAGTTTAATATGTTGATAGACAAAATTATTTTTATGTATTTTTTTGGTGTACTGACTCCTTTTTTATTATTATTAATATTTTTATTGAAGAACAAATAGCAATCAGACAGTTTCAAGACAAATTAACATGACAGTTTTGACAAATCAATACATTGCAAAATGTTTTTGTAATGTTTCGGTGTCGTATAAGGTGCAAATATGATATTATACTTACAGACATTATTATAGCAGATGTCTCTAATCAGTGAATTATTATAGCAGATGTCTCTAATCAGTGAATTTGAATTGAGTGTAGCTATATACCTATCTTATTTTTCTACAGTTGATTTATATCACGGATTCGACAATTAACACCCTCTACCTTGTTATCTCCCCAGTGTCTGTCCATAGTACTAGAAGCCAACATAATATCTTGTCCAACCACTATTAGTGCAAATCTTGCTTCTCATAGAATTATGCAAAAGCTCGGCATATTTATCCCTGCTGCACTGTTTATACACACACATCATGATTCTTCCTCTGTATCCTCCCCTTTTTATTTTGTCTAGACCTGTCAAAGATGGACACTCCATTGTCATTAAACCCAGTTTAGGTGCCTGAACTCGGTGACACAATCCAACACAGTCCAGCATTCCACATTAATAGTGAGTTATCTGAAGAAGTTGTTGACTATAGCCATTTACAGCTCAACTTATTATTATGGTCCCATGTTATATACCTCATTTTTATACTTTTCTGCTGGATGGTTAAAACCAAGATAGATCAAGACCTTTATACCAAAAGTTGTAGCTTTTGTTTTTGATGAGGTCAGTGAAGTCCCCTTATGGTTTATCTTGTAATCCTGTACCTTACTCTGTAGATCCTTTGACTGTGTCATCCATGCGGATGAGTCACAGCCAATGCCTGACCAGTTTGCTATGAGAGCCTGAGAGAAAGTTTTCTTTCCATGTGACTCTCCCCAGGCACACTATGGATCATCAGTCTCTTTCCTCTGTGGCTCCATCATCTCCTTGATACAAAAATTTGGGGCACAACTGAGTTTCATGATGTTGCAGTACAGGTTCTCCTATGCCCTGGGGGCATCTGAGATGAATACACACTTCTCAGAGGACAAAATTAAAGAAGCGAATAAATACATGAAAAAATGTTCCACATCTGTGAAACGCAAATGAAAACAGCAGTGAGATACCATCTCAGTCCAGAAAGAATGACTGTCATAAGGAAATCAACCAACAAAAATTTTGGAGAGTTTGTGGGGAAAAGGAAACACTTCTCCACTGCTGGTGGCAATGTAGACTGGTACAACCATTGTGGAGATCAGTGTGCAGACTCCTCAAAAGAGTAGGAGTGGAAATCCCATTCAAGCCGGCTATCCCCCTACTGGGAATTTCCCCAGAGGAAATGAAAACATTTTATCTTAGTGATATATGTGTCCCTATGTTTATAGCAGCACAATTTGTGATACCAAAATCTTGGAAACAACTAAGATGTCCGTCACCTGAGGAATGGTTGAAAAAGATGTGTTATTTCTATATAATGGAATATTACTCAGCTATTAGGAATGATAAGCTTGAAGCTGATTTATATTAAAGTGGATGCCGTTTTACATATTTTTCAACTTTATTTTTTTGTTTTGTTAGCATTACATCTGCCTTTTAGATGAATCAGAGAAAAAAAGAAAAATAAAACATAATGCTGTATGAAAGACAACCCTGTGAACCCACTAAGAGTTAGCTGTTCAGGCGGGGGCGGGAGGGGGGCACTGCCGTAGTGTTTCTACCTCCACCTCCCACTCCCCCCTCCATCTGTCATGGAGCAGCTCTTCCAAGTGTGCACAAGCTATCAGGGTCTCCTTCAGAGTACAGAGAATAATCTTTTAGATGTAAAGAATTGTTATTTGTACAGTAAGGTATTGACTTTTTCAGATTTAACAATGAATATTGTTTATGTTTGAGTAACAACAGCATAATTTAAATTTCTGTAGAGAAGCAGGTTTGCATTAGGTATGTCTGGAGTCTGCCATGTCTGTGCTCATCCTTAGCTTGTAAAAAACCAGCATACAAACTTTAAAGCATTTGTATTCATTGTGCTCCACTCATCATATGTATGTAATACCATATTTCTTAAAAAAGTGAATAAAGATTAATTAGTTTAATCAAAAGAATCTAGCCTCTGGAGTTGACAATGTAAGTGGCCTATGAAAAAATTAAGACTATAATTGTTTATTCTTACCTAGAAATAGAAGGTTTGGATAAATTAAAATCTGGAATTTTCTAGTGTTTTGGTTTGGTGGTAAATTCACAGGCAGTCATTATATTAGTGAGTGAATAAATAAAAATAAAGTAGGGCCACAAATGTATCATGGTAAGAAAAAATTATTTCTAATTTAGTTTTGTGTCCAGAGGCAAGGGCATAATTTCTTGCTTTCAAGTGGTCTACCCCATATGTGTTATGTGTAATCAAAATTTTAATTTAGTCATCAAGTAACACAGAAACACTCCCATTTGATGGAGGAGAAAATCCTATCATTGAAAATATGACTTTTCTGTTAATTAATGGAAAATATTCGACTTTCAGCACAGTCAGTTAGATAGTTATTAGTATTTAGTGTAAGGATTTATGTGAAATAGCATTGGTAAAATAACTTGAAACACTGTTTAGTTTACTTCTGTGAAAAGAATTGTTTGATTTGGACATTTTAATTCCTCTTTGTATTCTATGAATTTAGACAGTGGCGGGAACTTGGAGCCATGTTGTTTTGAAATATTTTCTTCAGAATTAGAAGCTCTTAGAGAAGGATTGAATTTAACTAGTCAGCCTCGTTAGGAGACTGACTCGGGAAGAAAATCCTGCAGTGGGATTTAGGCCCTTGACTGCGGTGTCCACAGCACATACTCGGAAGTACTTGGCCTAGATCAGCCTTGCTTAACAAAGTTACTTGATTAGACCCATTGCTTAAGACATTTATATAAACATAAATGCGGCTAGTTGTGAATTTCAATGAGACATAACTTTTTTTCTGGAATACCCCTCGTGGTCATTTTATTACTGTGGTCTGTTTTACAGTTGTTTTGTTTCAGATCTGTCTTTTCTATTGACTTTTATTTAGAAGAGCTTACCACAATGGTAGGATAGTGTAGAATCTTGCCCACCTGGTTTCCTTCTGCTTTCGAGAGCATCAGATGACTGATTTCACACATGTATTCTTCTAGTAGATGCCATCATTTATTATTGTTTCTGTTTTGGTTGTAAAGATTGGTTTTATTGTGTTAAGAATGTACCTATATATATCAGTGTGCTTTTTCTCTTTACTTACATATGTCATAGTTTTATTAACAATTTAGACAATATTTATAATCTAAAAGGGTCTCTTATCAGAAATATTTTACATCTTTTTTCAAGGAAAGTATATTTTTCAGGAAAGTTGGGCTTTTGAAAAATCTCAGTACATGTACCTTGCTAATGTCAGTGGCTTACTCTACTTGATTTGCCTTAATGACATGTAGTTTATGCAGAATAATAGACTCATGTAATGTTAGACTGTAAAGGAACTCATATTGTAGAGATGTAGAGATGTGAACAGTTTTAGAGTAAGTTTTCCTTAATCGAACATTTGCTACTTTAAAAATTTAAGTAAGTAAATACATATTACTTACTATGTATTTTGTAAAATAATTCCTTTTTCTTGTTGCAAAAACAAGAACTGTGATTTCATAGAAAGAGATATGTTCTTTCATGGGAGAGCTTTTGGTAAAATTATATATATAATGCTTAATTAATTTCAGCACTTCTAATATTAGTAATTGGTGATAAATTGTGGATACTTAATGTATTTATGAAACATAAATTCTATACTCCTTTAAGATGTTTATGGTGGAAGATAATGTGTATATATATATGTATGTGTGTGTATATATATATAACTCTGTATATATACTCTATATATATTCTACGTATATACTATGTATATATATATATACGTAGAATATATGCACACACTGAGTTATACATATACACACATACACTGAGTTATTTATATAAATGGTCAAGAAATGTTTTTAGTCTGTATCATATTACTGCAAAACTTTTTATACTGATGTAACTTAGAACAGTTATAGATGTTTTCTTTCAAGAGAACCATCAGTACTATTAGCATTGATTAGGATAATAATTATAAAGTTCCTTTTTGAGCATATTAGACAAATATTATAAAAATATAATGACAAACACAGATGTAGTATTTTCCACTGAGTGGAAAGAAATATCT
>PVKA01013066.1:42500-56023 GCA_004027165.1 Ctenomys sociabilis
AAGTATATTACATGCTACCTGTTTTGTTGAAAATATTAAAAATAATATTAAAATGCTATATAATTGTAGGACATTGTAAAATAATTTGAATATCAGTAACAAAATAGCATTTAAAAATTAGTATTTCATTCTTAGTTGGAATCACTATAATCAGTAATGTTACTGTGAATTTGTATTATTGGATTAATAATAGTGTTTATATCTTCTCAGGAGTGTGGACATATGTATACATGTACACTGTAAATATCAGCAGGCTATATATTTAATCATAATTTGCATACTAAATTTTTTTTGTGTATTTGTAGCTGAAGTTCCATTTCAGCACTGTTGCTGCTCTTGAAAAATATTGATATGGTATTTTCCAATTTATTACTCAACATGTAACACCATTATATCTTAGTTATACTTCAATCTTAGTTAAAAATACTACATCTTATTCTTAATCATTTATTTCATTGATGGCCTTCAGTAACTTGAATATGAGAAAATTTTCTGTCTTGAAAGAGCCAAAGAACCTCTTCATACACATTTAATCTTTCTGTATACTTCTTTAAAGTCATCAAATAAAAGTATTCATAACCTGAACACAAAGCACGTTTTATCAAAAAATACAATTACTTAAACTTGTGATTGAATTCTAAATTTGGTTGGTTTGATATAATTTTTGGTCTCAATGTTACAAAAGCACATTTTATGAAAAGATACAATTGCTTAAATCTTGTGATTGAGTTCTGAATTTGGTCTGCTTTATATAATTCTTGCTGTTAATGCTACATCACAGCTCTCTATTATAGTCTTATTCTTGTGCTAATTTAGTATATTTGTCTGCTGTTCAGTATGCTGATTAGATTGTATTCTATTTCTGTTTTAATTTAGAATTGATTTTTTTATTCTTATTATTTTTTTTTTTTTTTTTTGTCTTTTTGAGACAGGGTCTCGCTATGCAGTTCAGGCTGGCTTTAAGCTCACTTTGTAGCTCAGGCTGGTCTCGAACTCACAACAATCCTCCTGCCTCAGCCTCCCGAGTGCTGGGATTACAGGCATGCGCCACCACGCCCGGCTCTATTCTTATTATTATTCACAGATTTTCCCAATAAACAAAATTTTAGTCAAATCCCACCCCCTAACCTTTTCTAATTGTTGAGATTTTTGATCTACTGTACTTACTTTCTTGTAGTTTTGCTTAATGAAAATGAACTTTTGAACTTTCTCCCTCTACAATTCATTTTTTCCTTACAATCTTGAAGTTTTTCTTATTTAAGTTGTTTTTAGGATGAGCAAGTTGCAAAAAGAGTATGTGTCTATGTGTGTTTTTGGTTTGGTTTGGTTTGGTTTTCAGGACTTGAGTATTGAATTCCAGAAACACTTAGCTACACATCTATGCCCTTCTGTTATTTGTGTTACTTTGACACAGAATCTTGCTTTCTGATCCTGCTGTTTCAGTCTGAGTTACTGGGCTTGCAAATGTATGTTACAATACTTGATTTAAATACACGTGTATTTTTTTTTATTGCCATGAGGAAAAGCCTAAAGCCCGTGTTTATAATTTTTTTTCATTGTATTTTGTGCATTGAGATAGTTGATCAGTAATGTAATTTAATGCCAGGATTAGAGACATCTTAGAAAATATTCCTTTGTTGAATATGGTGGTTTTTATTTTCAGTGAACTTTGTCACCAATATGAACACATTTGCTTTAAGAATGAAATAATTAGAATCTTTATTTGTAACTTAGACTTAGTTTGTTGATCATGAAACTCATCATACCAGAATAATTTTTTTATTTGTGATATTGATGTTTCAAAAAGAAACTTCATAAAGATTGAAAGTTTTCTTAGATGCTTAGTATTTTGGTAAATTTTGCTTTCTTTTAATTTGTTATTAAAACAAGTTAGAAAATATGTACTTTTAAACATCTGTGCTTTTTGATGATATTCTATAGTTCTTGTTTTGAATAATGTAAAATAATATTTTGCATTTTGTAAATTCTTTATCATCAATTTTTTTTTAAACTGTCTTTATCTTGAGCACAGTAAGTCATCATTGAACTGAAAAGTGTAAAGCACATAGCTTGTTACCTTATTCTTTGGTCAGAATCTTTTTTGTGTGTGTTTTGATTTTGTTGTCAAGTTATTGTTTGATCATTTTGCTAGATTGAATTTGTATTACAAACAATTTAGGGTGTCATACATGTGGACAATTGAAATAGCAATGTAACATAACTAGTGAACCTTTGGATGAAATACAGTATTGTTTGTTAGAGCTCTGAATTAAATTTTTCTGAATGTATTTAATCTGATTGTGAAACTAAAAGGCAGTTTGAATGCTTTATAAATATAGACTTACATATCCTGTAATTAGGATGAAATATAGTTATTTGACCAAATTTCAGCAACACATAGGAGATGCACATGCCAGCCCACTAATTCACTTGCATTTGTTTCAAAAGATATAGTATAGTAGACAGAAACCCAGTAGTAACATATGCATTCCACATGGAGGAATCTCTTGTAACAGCAGTGCTCACCTATGATCTTTTCTTGTTACTTCTCAATTTATGCTGCTCATTGTAGAAAAGATAGGAGTGTGTTCATTACACTATATCGACAACAAACATTCCAAGAATCTTAAAAGTACGAAGATACTCAAAATGACGTATCACATAATCTTGCTAGAAGCAATTACTCTTCCTTAAAAATAATAGTCATTTCATTTTCCCTTCTGTTTCATGTCAAAATTATTTTAAAAAATAAAACTTTTTATTTTGCATTTTATATTCTTAATCAACCTAAATAAGAGCAAATAATAAGGCAAATAGAATCACAAGTCATATCACTAACAGTTACTCGTACTTCTTTGTAATGTTAGTCCATCAGGGGAAATACTTGTCAATTCATATATATATATATATATATATATATATATATAGTATAAATTTACACATAGTATTTTACAATTTACTTTGTGTAGTTCTGTGTTATAAACTTTGTCATTTTATAAATATAAATCTATATAATTTTAATGCACTTATATATTTTTTATATGTTTTATGATGTCCTGAGTTAATGGACATTTAACCAATTTATAGGTTTTCACCATGTAAATAATGCTATGTATAAATATTTTCCAAGTTATTTCCCTGATAGAAATTTCATAAATGGCACTGTTATGATCAGGACAATCATATGGTTTTTCCATTGGTTGGTCTTCCACTTCATGCTTATTTTGGCAATATATCATTTTGCCACAAAATTGTAAAGCAGATTTGAATTTGCTTTGATTCAGGTCTCTTCTAAAACTCTTCTGTTAACTATTCTGTTTTTTGAGTTACTGCTTTGATAGAAAATTTTATGACATTCTTGTGTTTGAAATGTCAAGTAGTGATTACCATTGGAAGAAAAATAATTAATATATTACTTTAGATTGCATGCTTTTAAGTCTGTCAGTTTTAATGTATACATCTTTCACTAAATGGATGTTTCAGGAAAATTACAATTAAATTGGTAATAAATTGGCAATAAAATAAACTGTCACAAATCTGGCATTCAGTCAACTAATGGGAAGAATTTTTAAAAAATTATCAGTCTATTGGAATTCTAAGATATCTCAGCCATATAAAATTCAGAAAATTACACGTTCATAATTATTCTGATAATATTTCCTTTTGAGAAAAATTAGTTTGAGACTTTCCTAGTTGTTTGTGAAATGACAGCTACTAAGGGCTAGGTCCATCTTTACTAACTTCTTAGCCACTTTGTCACCTGTCAAAGTCAAAGGAAAACTGTACAGCTAGACTGTATTCAGATCGTTCATCCAATCCTGAAGTGATTTGATCTGGTAGAAAGCTGCCTCTCCTGCTCTTTGCTCTAACTGAAGTCCCTGTTACCAGCTTTGTGGTGGTGGGAGGTTTTTATTGTCACTAACAGTATCTCCCCTACTGTGGATACTCTTCTTTACTCAGCCTCTGGTTTATGTGGAGACCTGGCCAATTTCCTTTTCCTGAAAAAGAAAGTTTGCTAAGCAGCAGTCATTAAAACTATGGTACTATTCTTTATAATGAATTGGACAAAATTAATTTTGTATTAATGAGGATTTAGTGTTTACTTTTGGGAGAAAAATATTTTATATGTGTTATTTATTATACATATTAGTAATGTAAGATGATTTTGGGAATTGACACATGTGGTTTCTTTTATATCTCATTAGATTTCATTATTTTATTACGACAGTTTCAGAGAATGGGTCAATCTTACCAGAAAATGTGTAAGCTTATTCTCCTTCCACATGAAAAAGAAAGTTTATTTCTGCTTTTATCATATATCATAAGGACCAGGGAAACCATGTTGTGTTATCTTGCATCTGTGTGTGTGCTGTGAATGACAGAGATAATGTTGTTTTTATCAATATTAATACTTACTTGGGCATGATTTCAAAAAGGTCACCAATGATGGAGCATAAAATTTTCACAAGAATGCTTTATAACATGGCTTGAAAACATGAAGCAATTTAACAAACTTGATTGTCCTTGGCTGCAGAGTAAAGGTTGCATATAGAAAGCCCAAGATTTTGCCAAGAGTATCAGGAATGTGTCAGGTGCCTCCAATTCAAAGTCTTTGTGGACACACTTTCTAACTGATATAACCTGCAATGGGAACATTGGCACAGAACTTATTTCAGTTGAAGTTGGGCATTTTCCACTATCTAAAAGAACAGGCTTTTATATAAAGAATATTGGCTTGCACACTTAAATTATTTCTAAATTATCACACAATTACAAACTGGTATAGTGATTTTTCTGGGAGGAGATGTTACATTAAAAGTTAGGTAATTATTTTATACATTTTTTCATAGTGACTTAAGCAAACAAACAAAAAATGTCCCTTGTGCCTGGGAGGGAGCTTAAGCATAGAGGTGTGCCTAGGAGGCATGAGGCTCTAAGTTCAGTTCCCAGTACCATGCAAAACAAAACAGAAAGTGCACCTCTTAATGTTTCAGGGATTGCCATTTTTTAAAAAATGAGTATCCGGTGACAGTTTTTATATACATGTCATGTGACAACTGCATGGCACTGTTACGAAGGAACATATTAATTACTTTAAATAACACATGGCTCTAGAAGTTTTAGATAAATCAACATGTGACTCTTGGTTATTTTTATTGTGGGATTTTTTTTTATTAACAGATGCAAATATTAAAAGGCTAAAATATTGCTTTGTATATGGAGAGATATTCATCTCAGTGGTACTGTACATATAAGAAAACAAAGTAATTAAAATGCTGATTACTATAGTAAATCTCTAAAATATCTGATTATTTGTATTTCATATGTGTCCACATTTCTGAAAAGTTAGCTGTTGCAAAACAACCTACTATGATTATCTGATATCCTCCGGAAGGTTAGCTGAGTTGTTTCCTATATTACTTAGGAAAAAATTTCTTTTCACAATTGAAAATGTCAGCATCAATTTAAAGTAACACTAAACATGTGCTTGCTTTCTGAATATTATCCTCCTCCACCTTGCTTCAACCACCCTGCCTAGGATCTGGCTGTGACAGTTTGATTAGATCATCAATCCTCACTGTTAACAGCACTTTTCCTGAACACCTGGACTGCTGGGTCACATATGAATTCAGCTACCGTTTTTTCTGTGACCTGACATGAATTCATGCACTTTACATTACATATACAAATTAAAACTTACCTTATAGCAACAATTTACTTTAAAAACTCTTTCCCTGTATTGAAGTTCTATTATATTATAAGAGGTACATTTTTATATGATGAAAGGCTGCTATAACACAATCATTGGATGAAATTTCTCCTTTTTTATTTTCAGTTAGAAACTTAGATCAGATTTTCTGTAATGAAAATGATTGTCTTTCATTATCTTTTGCAATTTAAAACTTGGATTTGACTGCATTATAACAATTTGTTTATGCTTTTAACCATAGTTAAGCTTGAATAAATAATTGAATTTGTCCTACATTGTTGAGTATAATGCTTTTTTGCTTCTAAGTTCCCCCACTTGAAGTGTCATAATGTCTGATGCTTTTAGTGTAGATTATTTAGAAACAGATTTGTAACATAAGCATACTTCTAATTTTATAGATGACTTTTACTGCCATAATTATCTTTTGTTGTCCATACATTTTACTTTTTATAACAACACCAGTAGGATGTATAATATCTAGTGCTAAAATGTGTGACATCTTGGGATAGAGACCTGGCATTTGTTGCCTAAATAACATTTTGTTGCTCATATCTGAGCGGTTAGTTTGAAATTAAAATGTTTCATTATGTATTGTAGAGATGAAGAAGAGCCTATATAAATGTACAGGTCTACTATCTTTCAATTCAAGTGTGATTGGAAGTTGTTTGGATTGTGAGCATGCTGCATTCATAAGTGGCTTAATCCATGGATGAGTATAGTACCTACGTCTGCTGGAAGGAGGTAGGGCTTGGTTAGTGCCAGGTCACTGAGTTTTCAACTGGAATTTTTTTTTTCTTTTTCTTTTCCTTTTCTTTCTGATTTTATTTTATTTGGACATGTTTGCAGTACACAATGATAGCATTCATTGTGGGGAGATGAATTCTTTTTTCATCCTATCTGCCTTAATACCTTTTCTCCCTCCATCTTTTGATCTAGAAGGGTTTTTTTTTTTTTTTGTTCTTCTGTTCCATTCCGTTCAGTTCTGTTCCGTTCTGTTCCATTCTGTTGTTCTGTTTTTGAGATAGGCTCTCGTTTGCAGTTTAGGCTGACCTTGAGCTCACTTTGTAACATATGCTGGTCAAAAAATTGCATCGATCCTTTCTGCCTAAGCCTCCCAAGTATTGGGATTACAGGATAGCTCCATGATGCCTGGCTTAAAAGGTACATTCTTATCCTCTTCTTTTTTCCTTTCTGGCAGCCATGGCTTGAATTGCATTCCTTTGTGATGTCTTTGCACCATACCTTGGAGCCAACGAGTTTTGACTGAATCCTCCAAAAATCATGAGCCAAAATAAACCTCTCCTCGTTTGTTTTGTGGGTATCAGGTATTTTGTTTCAGTGATTAGAAAGAGACTAATATAGTGTTGGTCTGGGAAGAAAATCATGGTACTCCTAGTTCTCAAATGTTTTAGTCTTTTCTCTTTTTTGTTTGCTCGATTATACAAAGATTTTTCTGTTCTTAGTACACTATTTTCTAAAGACATAAATCTTGAAGTATTTAAAATTTTTGTCCTTATTTGTAATGACTTCCTCATATGTGCTATGACATGGGAATGCACTTTAATACTAAATATTATGAAGTAGGATTTTTCTGTGTGTGTGTGGAACTCAAAGTTTGTACTTAGGTTTCTGTACCTGTGTGGATCAGTGATTGACTATTGATGTGTTGGAACTATAGGCACGCTTATCTCAATTAAACTATAACCCTTCCTTTGGTTTGGCTAATGTACCTAACCAAGATCTTTATCATGTCAGAAAGTTTGTGGCAGTTGTAAACTCTTAAGCTTCTGGCTGTGGCCCAATGTACTGTGTTGGAGAGTTCTTCTGATCATTGTAGGTTTGATTTACTCTTCTATGTGTAGCTGTGTGGTCTTGTGCCAGTTACTTTAAATCTCAGTTTTGTTCTGTGCATGGAGAGTTGTTAAGGAAACCTGAATTTCCTGTTATGTCCATTAACTAATTTTGTTCCTTGCACAAATCTTCTGTTGTCAATTGTTACCTTATGTATAAAGCTGATATGATAAAATGCAGACTATTGTGATGACCAAATTAGATAGTAAATGAAATTGTATAGTAAAGGACATAAAGTAACATTTTATAATAGATAAGCCTGTAGCACTAGGATTATGAGGGTTTTTACCATTGTCACTTTATGATGTGTCCAAGTTTCATAACCTGTATTACTTAATTTACACTGCTAAATAGATGGAAAATGATAATTTTCTTAGAAAATTCTTGTAAGAGTAAACAGGTTAAGTGTACAAATGGCTTAGTGGGTCTTTTGTGTATAGAATGTGTAAAGTAACTAAAATGACTTAACTTCATGTAAATTATTTAAATTTTACTCCGTATTTCTGAGTTTTGCACTAGTTTTCAATGCTTATACCGGGGTGGTATTCATGTTAGTCACCTTTCTATCACTTTAATTAAATACATGAGAGAAAATTTATTTTGATTTAGTTTTGAAAGTTCAAGGACAGAACGGACTCACTGATTTGGACCTTTGTTAGGCATATCAGATGACCATGGTGAGGGAAGCAACTGTCAGAACAAGCTACTCACCTCATTATATGTGAATCAAAAGAAAGAAAAATTGATTGGAGTTCTATAATCCCCCTCATTTTACTTTGCAAGGTGAGGATCTTTTCCTGTTTCACTCCCCCCCCCCCAATAGTTCTAGCTTTGGAAAGAATCAAACCCTTATTAAAGATACCACAATAAAGTATCCTTCTGCAGACACTTGTTCAGACCATAGAGGTGAGTAAGATAGATATTCTACCTATGGAGCTTACTTCTTATGGGCCAATCAGAACATAAATATGCACATTGCAACTTTAGAAGACAGTGGGAGCTACAGCAGTAGTAATATTATACTATGGAACAGGAAGTGGAAGTTGCAAAAGTGGATAGTGATTATAGATTGACTGCAGGGAAGGCAGCTTCAAAACAGTTTTGAAAAAACACTATTTGGAATATTTGTACACTCACATGCAGTTGTTAGAAGTGATATAGAGAGAGGCTATATATTTTGAGGCATTTTAAGTAGAAACTTGATTAAAAAAAAAAAAAGTGTAACAAAAAATCTTCCAGGCAAAGGGAATAAAAAGTGCAGAGATTTTGAAATAGATTTTGAATAGAATTTTGAAATAGATAGTTGCTCTGATTTACTGAAGTCATGGTTGTTGTAACATATACACAGAGATCAGTATTTAATAGAACACAGACAGCAGCCAGATCACAGTGTGCCATCAGTGCCATGGTAAAGAGCTTCTTTCCTAGTGGCAGGAATGTTCCTAGAAGTATTTCTAGAAGGCAGATGACAGATTTAGGAAGCTTATAGGCTGCACTGTAGTACAGGGATGAGTCTGCAGTGCAATAATTTCTCAAAGTTATGTACCTCCTTACATTTGTAAGCTGACACCTAAACATTTTAGTCTAACTATAAATAATTGGACAGAATGTAATTTTTAGTGTGGAGTTAAAAATTAATATTGAGAAATAATTATCACATCCCTTAAAATACATTGAGTACAATGTGACTGTCATGGTTTAATATCTACTATCACTCATGTAAAGACACAAAATAAGATCTTTAACTGTTAGAGCTATACACTTCTTTTCCTTCCTCTATTCGCTTATCTCTTTTGCTTCCCCACATTTTAATTTTATAATATTGATATGTGAAAATATGTTAATAATCATGCTATCACTTATAGTTGACAATAGACAGCCCTCTGTATTTGTGGATTACATATCCATTGATGCAAACACAGTGGACAGAAGATATTAAACCAAACCAAAGCAATACAAAACAATACTCCATCTGTATTGAACATGTGGAGGCTTTTTTGTATATATCGTTATTCTCTAAATAATACAGAATACCAACAAGTCACCTAACATTTAAGTTGTGTTAGGTAGGGGCTGGAGAGATAGCTCAGTAGAATAAGCGCTTGTCTGGCAAGAGCAAGGCCCTGAGTTCAATGCCCCGTACTGCCTAAATAGATAGATAAATAGTGTTAGATATTATAAATAATCTAAGGATGAAACATATATAGAGGAGGATGTCAGTGAGTGATATGCAAATACCATGCCATTTTACATGAAACCTGAGCTTCTTCATATTTTCAGTTCTGTTGGGGTTCCCAAAAATCAATTCTTCATGAATTCATAGTTACAGCACTGCTATAAACTCTCAGCCCTGAAGTAAGGCTTTTATTTTTTTAGCTCTTTGACTGTACTAATTTACGGGATAAAATATTTAGAAAGGTTTATTTTTATAATTACTAGTAATACATAGTTGATTGAAAGAAACTATAAAAAGTTTGATAGTTTTTAACATGAGATAGTTAATGCTATTGGAATACATCTCTTGAGAGGCTTTTTAAAATTTCAATTTATGTGCCTGTGCATGAATATATTTTCTATTGGACTGTGAAACATCTGTTAAAATAGTAAGCCTAGGTGTTATTGAGATGGCATATATGACTGAGCTTATAAATGGACTTCCAAAGGTATATTTGTTCGTGTTGTATATATTTTATATATTTCTGTATTGTTTATGTTAGGGTAGAGTTACTTTTTTAATGTAAGTTCTCACTATGTACTTCGTACTGACCTAGAACTCTGTATTCAGCTCAGCTTGGGCAACAATTCACAGCAGTCTTTGTGCCTGAGCTTCCCTGAGTGCTAAGATTATAGGAATGTGCTACCATGATCAGCTTCAAAATACATGGTAAGGATGAATAAGTAGCAAAGTGCTTGATGAGTGGCACCAAGGGGATGTATGTATGCATGAAACAAATTTTGAATATTGATGATACCCAGTATTATTTGGGCACCTTAATGGTAATGTTCCTGCAAGGAAGAAAATAAAAATGTTTAATCATCCCTGAATAATATTTCTTTTATAGTATAGTATTGTCCTGGGCTGTGGGAAGTAATTGTATTAATTTTTCTCTCTTCTTTGAAATTTAAAAATGTACACCTGAGAAAACCTGGACAATGGAAAAAGGTAGCATTATTTTCTTATATATACACATAGTAAGAAAATTTAGGTGGAATCTGAAAATATAATATTATTCAAGATTATTTCATAAAAATAAAATCCGAAAGTTGGGAAATCTTAGTCTTAGATAGTGTATTGAGCTTTACCATGAGGTTTGTTGGTTGGTTATTTTGGTTTAGTTTTTTTGATGTGAATGAAATGATATTCTACTCTCTTCAGTATTTTTTTTTTTACCTGATGTTTTATATTCCTCTTATATAGAACTAGTATCCTTCATAGATAAATTGGCAGGATGGATGTACCATTCTCAGACTTTCAGTAAAAATTATTATCACTCTCCTTATGCCCACTCTACTGTACCTGAAGGTCGAACTGTGTATCTAAGGTGATAGTCCTTTGTATAATGCTTTGCCTCTCCTTTCATGTAAATATGTATACTAAAGGAAAGACTAAAATCTCTACCTAAGACTTATGACATCTTGGTTTTAAATAATTTTAATACTAATTACTTCTTCAGTGCCCCAGTGGTCTATCCACTTGGATGCAAAATAAAAGTTAGCAAGAATACTTTTCTTATGTTAACTGTGAAAAAGGCAATTATGAAATAAATAGGATACAGTATGTTTCAAGGGAACTATCACATGACTATATTTCAAAATCTTTCTTAGGTTTATGAATAAAATGAAAACATATAAATAAAGTTAAATATTGGTAATTGATTACTTAGAGTAATATGTGTATTCCTTCAAAAGTCTTCATGTACTTTTAGTATCTGAATACCAGTGATCTGAGCCTGAAGGTCTTTCCAGAAAGAAAGAATGGAGGGAATTGATTTCCGGGAGAGGTGGTTGTGGTGCAGATCATAGTGATAGTTTTAGTCAGATTTGTGATAGATTTTGGAGACAAAGCCGGCAGTACCTGCTGAAGGATTATTAAGGGTATGCAATTGTCTAAGACAACTAAAAATATCTTTGAGAAGGAGATTATGAAACATATTTGCAGCTGCTTTTCCCTATATTGGAGTAGAGATCTTGACCGGAAAGTCATGTGTGATTCTAAGATAGAAGGCAGTGGCAGAGTCTCAAGACTGAAGTCTATGATGTTATGTGTAGCCCTTTAACTGTGTTGTGAAGGGAAGGGTGAAGACCAAAGCTTGAGCAGAGTACCAAAATGTCATGGAGATAAAGTGGATGTTGATGTGGACTCTAGAATAAACTAGTATGAGAATATGGTTTATATTCACATCTTAAAGAAAAACAAAAGAGCTTCAAGGGAGTAGCATGAAGTCTTATTTGTGCAAAATATCATTGGTAATTTCAGTACACATACATAGCTATTCAGATGCTTGCTTAGTGAATCACTGTTGAGATAAGTTTGTTGAACTGAATGAAATTTGAGATCCCATCTGTTGCATACGCCATAAGTTTCTGTAATTTAAGACCTAAATACTGCACCAGGACTTTAGCTCTAAGCTTTGATAATTGGCACACTGCTGAGATCTCACTCTGGTGACTGACCTCTGTGTAGTCCAGCCTGTCCACAGTTCATTGTAACAGAAGAGACCAATCAGCTCCAGCCCTACATACTTATTATTTGAATTATTATGGACCAAATTTCTCTTGTTGTCCCCTTTCTGTGACTCCATTCTGTACGTTTAGGGATGTATTCAAGTAACCCATATCATGAGGATGCTGATGCTGCACAATTGCCAAAGAATTCCTTTCATATTTTTGCTTTGAGTTTCCCAGGAAGACTTTCTGTTTCCAGTGTTTTTCCTAAAAACATTTTATACATTCATTATTTTGAGGTATATTAATATAATGAAAAGTTATAATTCCATGATTTATCCGCCTCCCCCTTCGGAGACAGGATCTCACTGTATAGCTCAGGCTTCCTTGAGCTCACTACATAGCCCAGGCTGGCCCAGGATCACATGATCCTCCTGGCTCAGCCTCCTGAGTGTTCTTATTATAGGTTTGTGCCATCACATCTATTTTTAATTTTCAAAAAAGAATAATCACATAGATGGTCTTTCACATCCTGAGACTTTTTATAATAACTCCTTTGATATTTTGTGAATTCTGATATGTCTTTTTATTTTTTTTAAGATACTAATAAAATGATTTCTCTTGTTTTTATTTTTTTTGAGCATTAAAGATGTCATTTTTTTTGGTAACAACATTTAAACTAAACTGAGTGATCCTGTTTTTGATTTCTCATTTATTAGGATCATGCTGTAAGCTCTAAAACTGAGTAGCATAATATGATTCTATCCTGTTCTGTGTTTCAGTGTTCACAAATAGACAACAAGTCAAAGATGTGATTTGCTCAGGCACCATTCTTGTCACTGTTTGGATAGGCAGGCATGGATCACTGTTTCATTCTAGTTTTGAAGTTTCCTTTGTTTGCATTTTAGCTGGGAAGCTTTATTCACTGGCTCACAGTTTCGTTCTCAAGTTTCCTTTTGAAATGTATGTAGAAGATCTACCAAATGTTATTTTATGGAAGTTTAAATTTGCTACGTGAATCCCTATGTTTGAGATGACCTTGAAATTCCAGATGGCTTTTGACATACTAATGGGGTTTGTAGTTTGTCAAGTTTTGTTAGATTACTGTATCTATATTTACTTTCTTGGTTATAGTATAAGTCATAACTATCAAATCATGTACAGTTCCATGCTTCAACCTATGACTTACTGGCCATACACAATTTGTTAAGATGAGTTTTTCTTTTGTGCCAGACATATAGCAAATAAAGTGAGGTTTTATGCTGCACTTTTTTGTCATTCTAATTTTCATATGCTT
>PVKA01013067.1:0-56005 GCA_004027165.1 Ctenomys sociabilis
AAAAAAAAAAAAAAAAAGGAATTGAACTCACAACCTCACACTTGCCAGGTAGGAGCTATGCCACTGAGCTATATCCCTAGCCCTTTTTGGTTTCCTTTCTTTTTAATGTGTTTGTTACAGGGTCTCACTACACAGCTCAGACTCATAGTGATCCTCCTGTTTTCAGCTTCCTTAGCTCTGGGATTATAGGTGTGGGCTACTGCTATGCCTGGTCTCAGTGGCTGACTCAGCTAGCCTAGGGGTGGGGTTGGTTTGGCATGTAGTGCCTGGGATGGAACCTGAGTCCCTGGGCTTGCTTAAGCAGACACTTAGTCTGCGGAGCTATATTGCCAGCCCATCCTTTTTAGTTTTCTTGAGACAGTGTCATGCTATGTAGTTTGAGCTGACCTCAAGTTTCCTATGATCCTCCTGTCTCAGCCTCCCCAGTGCTGAGATTACAGGCATGCATCATCATCCCCAATCTCTGAATTTGCTTTTTAGTTCCAATAGGGGTTTTCTTAGGATCAGCACAGAAACACAAAACTCTTTGCTCTTTAATATTTGGCATTTCTTATTTCTTTCTCTTGCCCCATTTCTTTGTCAAGAACTTCCATGGAACAGAAGCCACAGATCTGGACCTTTTCATCCTTTTCCCAGCCTCCACAGAGAAGCGTGGTCACTGTGCACTGTGGGTGAGTGATGGGAAGCCGCAGACCTTACTGGATGGCCTGGGCACTAGGGGTAGAGCCCAGTGCCTTCGCATGCAGCCAGAAGATCTCCAGCTAAGCTACCCCTTATCATTCACAAACACTTGAGTTGGTCAGATGCTTATGTTTGCATCAACTGGGGTAATGGTATGGATTTTCTCTTCATTCCATTAGCACGGGTATCACAATCATGGATTCCCATCTGGAACCCTGCCCTGGCACTCTGAGTAATGGTTTGTAATCCTTTCAAAGCACTGCTGGAATCTGTTTGCTCCCATTTCATTGAGAAACTTCGCATTTAGATTCAAAAGGGTTTATCACTCTTGTGTTCTCCTTCTGGAGGTCACTGTTCTAGAAGGTGGAGGTTATTTGTATATCTTATAAAGACCATATACTGCTATCATCATGTATGTACAAGATATTTACTACATATAGTTCATCTGTTCATCTGTTCTTTCATTCCACAACGAAAGTTGTAATTTTGACTCCAGTTCATCATTTGTGGATCATGTTACCAGTGTTGAATCTAAAATTATGCCTAGTGCCTGGCAAGCACAAGGTCCTGAGTTTGATCCAGTACTGAAGAAAGAAAAAAAAGGCTAAAATTCTGCCTAATTCCAGGTTACAAAAAATTTCCCCCTAACTTTAAAAGTTTAAATTTTACATTGGATCTCTAGAATTTATAAAGAACTAAAAAAAATCAGGGCCCCTAATTTTAAAGACCCAATCCAGAAATGGGGGCATCCAAAATGAACACATACTTCTCAGAGGATGAAATTAAAGAAGCAAATAAATATATGAAAGATGCTGTACATCATTAGTCATCTGTGAAATGCAAATTAAAACAACACTGAGATGCCATCTCACCCCGGAAAGAATGGCTATCATAA
This sequence comes from Ctenomys sociabilis, assembly GCA_004027165.1. Lineage (NCBI taxonomy): Eukaryota > Metazoa > Chordata > Mammalia > Rodentia > Ctenomyidae > Ctenomys > Ctenomys sociabilis. The sequence continues at coordinate 1,577 of PVKA01013067.1, forward strand.
AAAAATCAACCAACAACAAATGTTGGAGAGGTTGTGGGGAAAAGGGAGCCCTTCTCCACTGCTGGTGGGAATGTAGACTGGTACAGCCATTATGGAAATCAGTGTGGAGACTCCTTAAAAAACTAGGACTGGAAATCCCTTTCAAGCCAGCTGTACCCCTACTGGGAATTTTCCCGGAGGAACTGAAAACATCATATCATAGGGATATATGTGTACCTATGTTTATAGCAGCACAATTTGTGATAGCCAAATCTTGGAAACAACCAAGATGTCCATCACATGAGGAATGGTTGAAAAAGATGTAGTATTTTTATATAATGGAGTATTACTCAGCTGTAAAGAATGATAAACTTGAAGCCTTCATATTTAAGTGGATGCCACTTGAAGATGTACTTACAAGCAAAATAAACAAGACCCACATGTGCAAATATCGTATAGTCTCCCTAGTATAACTCAAAAGAAGAATTGCAAATAGAAATGTATAGCACAGTTAAAAGGAAAGTGAGAACTTGAGGATTGGAAAATGAGGAGAGGGCAAGGAGAAATGCTGAGAAACATGACAGGGGCAAGACCATTCATTTATACACACTAGATGGGTAAGACAATGATCCTGAGAAACATCAGGAGATTTTTGAAACTAGCAGTTAAGTGGTAGGATTCTTACCCTGACTAACTATATATGCTGATACCTGTGAACCAAGCAACTGCACTGAATTTAACAAGGTGTAATAGAAGGGTCATACTCCAAATGCCTGCCATTCTGATCTTCTAAATATGTACTTCTTGTCATGACATACCAACTATTACTATACTGCCCTTTTTTAAAGGGTAATAAATGAAAAATAAGACAAAAAAAGTTACAAGACAGTGCTGCTACAATGCTACTATGCTGTATGTGGATGGATTTTTAAATATCTATGTAAATATATGTGTGTTCGTTCCTATTTTTTAAAAAATATTTCTTCATATTCTGTGCGGACTTAAAGTTTAGTATCTCAATACTTGATGGAAAATACATGTTCCATGTTATGCCTATGATATCTGATATTTAGACAAATAGTGTGGGTAAACTGAACTGCATATGTTGCAGGGTGATAATAAGCTTCTCTTCTGGAGGGTTAACAACCTAAGTTTGCAGATCAAAAATTGGAGAAAAAGAAAGGCTGCAAGGTCAGCCAACATTTTGGCCCTAGCCTTTCAAGGTCAGTGAAGACTTAAGACATAGGAGAATTTGTACTGCAACATCATGTAACTCAGTTGTGCCCCAAATTTTCTGATCAAAGAGATTATGGTGCTACAGAGGAATGTGATCGATGATGTATAGTGTGCCTAAGGAGAGTCACAAGGAGAGGAAACTTTCTCTCAGGCTTCCACAGAGAGCAAGTTGGTCAAGCAATGACCATGACTCATGTACATGGCTGACACTGACAAGGGATCTACAAAGTGCGGTACAGGGTTACAGGACAAACCCTAAGGGCACCTGATGACCTTATCTGATACAAAAGTTACATTTCTTGTTATATAGGTCTTGCTTTAACTTGGTCTTAACCAAAAGTATAAAAATGGAGGTATATAAAATAAAGTCATATTAATATACTGAGCTGTGAATAGCTCAAGTCAACAACTTCTGTGGATAGCCCACTTCTATTGTGGACTGCTGATCTGTGATGGAGTATTTTATATATATATATATATATATATATATATATATATATATATATATATATATAAACTATCCATGTTTTGCGCATCTATAACAAATATATTATTGTATGTTACCCTGTTTATGTCATTTTTTTCTATTTGTTTTTGCTTCTATTTTTCACTTTTCAAGTTAAAATACAAATAAATTAATTAAGATAAAAAATAAAATTGAGTTGGAGCTGGTCTTGCATGTGTAGATGCCTCACAACAAATCTCTGAGACACAGGAAGCAAAATCCTAGTAGAAACAGAACCCACATTCTTGCTAGGAGGCTAACAGAATTGGCATGGGCAGAACTGTCAGGGGAAGCAGTGGCCGGCAGCACCTGCCACCCTCACACTTGTGAGAGCCACTCTGATGGTGGCACACATCTGGGCACAGGGAGAGTCTCGGAGCAGATGGGGCTAGAGTCTTTCTGGGCCCAACCCAGGTCCTGGGGCCACACATGCTGGACTCCCATCCCAGAAGGTGTCCTCCGACATGGGTCACTTATTACACTATGCCCTCTTTTACTCAAGTGTGGCAGGCAGAAGAGATCACTGGCCCCAGTGTATCTGCCCAGAAGGGGCTGGAGTCTAGGATGTGGTCTAGATGGATTCCAGCACCTTCCTGTCACACACCCCATGACCTTGATCATTACAAGTCTGTTTTCTCGGATCCTTGATATTTCTATGTCTTTTGTTTGTTTGTTTGCTTGTTTTTAGTTTTAAAACATGTTTATTTGGTACAAGGTCTTGCTATGCCACTTAGACTTGTAGTGATCCTCCTGTCTCAGCCTTCCCAGTGCTGGGATTATAGGTGTGCACCATGAGGCCCAATTTCAGTTGCCTGGTGTGTAGGGTGCCATTCTTGGGGTACACTGAGATGGTGATTGAGGCTGGACGTGGTAGCATGCACCTGTAATCCAAGGGCTTAGGAGGCTAAAAACAAGAGGATCACTACAAGTTGGATCTATGTAGTGAGACCCTGTAGACCCTGTACTAAATACATTAAAAAAAAATTCAGTGGCCCACATGGTGGTACAGCATGGAGTACCAGGGGTGAAAGTCAGGTCCTTGCACTTGCCAGGCAGGTGCTTAGACTGCAGAGCTGTCTCTGCAGCCAGTCTCTCTGGGTTTTTTTGTTTGTTTGTTTGTTTGACACAGGGTCTCAATATGTGGTTCAAACTGGCCTGAACTCAGTGATTCTCCTGCCTCAGTCTCCCAGTGCTGACATTACAGGTGTGCATCACCATTTTCCAACCTCTTTAACACAATCTGCCAGCCCAGCTGGTCCTTTCCTTGATATCTTTGAAATGAGTAGCCTGACTCCTGGAACGGATCTCCCTGCCAGTCCAGGTCCTGAGAAATCCTGTGTTTCTGCGATTTTGGCTAGGAAAGTCAGGGCTCGTATGAGTGCGGCGCAGAAACCTCCTTGCAGCACCCTGCAGTGACATCTCCAGCTTTTGGGTGTGACACCACACACACACACACACACACACACACACACACACACACACACACACACACACCCTGCTTTGTCAACCAAGGCAGAAACCCCCTTTTATTCTGTCCTTGAGCTTTCTTGTCACACTCTTGGAATCTGCGGGCGTCCTGGCTCTTCTGGCCACTTTCCACTGTGTCCCGTGAGTCCTGGGTGCATCGTTAGCTGCGTGGATCTAGAACCCCTTTCCTAGCAGGGGCTCCGGCAATCAGTGCAGCCCTTGTAGAAGGGGGGTCCAAATGAAGGGGTGGCTCGGGACCCATGATTCTCACCACCTCACAGGCAAGGACCAGAGATCAGAGTGGGCCTAGGGCTGACGCTGAACCCACAGCACAACGCGGCCCGGGTAGGGTCGAGGGAAGCTGTGAGAATGGAGGCAGCGAGTGAAGCCAGGTAGGCATTTGGGAGCCCCGGGGCGGGAGCTGGAGGCTGCAACCGCGCCTGCCTGGGAGAGGCGAGGGGAGTGCCCACCTTGAGGCGCTTCCACAAGTCCGAAGCTTCGGTCAGGTCCACTACTGGCCCACTTCTGCAGTATCTCGCGGTGCAGACAGCACATCCACTCCTCCATGTCGCCGCATCCGCGAAGCTGGGCTTACGGGGCAGCCCGCGCAAAAGCACTGCTGGGCGACCGACCGCCGGACTTTGCTGGGGCGGGGCTGTGTTGTGGGCGGAGCCGAGCGGTGGGGCGGGGCTGCGGAAAAAGACCCTAGCGAAGGAGCTAGGTGTCCGCCCCGACGCGTGGCGGTGCACCATGGGGAACCGAAGCGCCGCAGAGGCGGGCTGGCTGCCTGCAGGGCGTGGGGTCGGGGTCTCGGGCCTGGGGGCTGCAGGGGTAGCGGCGCTGGCGGGTGGTGCGCTGCTCATCTGCGCAGTGCTGGCGGGGAACTTGCTCGTGTGCGTGAGCGTGGCCTCCGAGCGAGCCCTGCAGACGCCCACCAACTACTTCATTTTGAGCCTGGCGGCCGCCGACCTACTCCTCGCACTGCTCGTGCTGCCTCTCTTCGTCTACTCTGAGGTGAGCGGGCACCCGCCCTGCTCCTGCAATCCTATGCCCTCCCTGACCCCAGCCCTGTACCCTCTCTGCACGCGTCCAGACCCAGCGCCTGGCCTCGGGAGCTGGACCCCGGGCAATTGCAGGGCACCTGATCTCTGCGTTCCTCCGGGCGTTTAGCTGTCCCTTTGTCACCTCCTCTATCTTGGCCTCTGCCACCAAAAAGGTGCTTCTGTTCCTTGAGTCAGGGACCCCAGAAACAGGCGACTCAGTCTGTCAGTACTGCCCCTCGTCAGCTGGGCAGATGAGATGCAGGCTCGGCCGCCCTCACTACTCCAGAGAGCACACACCACGGAATGCACCACGGCCACGCAGTACCTCTTATGAGGTCGCCAGCCCACGCAGCGGACCCCACAACCCGGGTGCAGGAAACTGTTGGCAATAGCAGTGCGGGGAGGACGCACGGACGGCTTGTGGGCTCAAGAGCAGGGTGGGGCGGGTTTGCTTTCCAATGCTCTTGCTGTGGCGCCCACGCCTTTGCGCTGAGGTTTGGCCAGAGCAAAGCCGCTTAAGCGCTGGGCCGGAACGTGGTGGGGGAGGGGACACCGGCTTCTAGGTGGACACCTGAGTTCAGACGCTTAGGCGAAGCTTGCAGCAAGGACATGCTTGTCCTCAGCTGCTCCCAAGCTGTGCACAGACGTCACCGTGACGATTCTTAAGCACCTAATCGTACCCATCAGCGGGATTTAGAGGGGCCGCTAGCTGCCTCTTTGCCCTTGGAGGAGAGACGCTCTACTCATGATCCTGGACTGGGCGTCGTGCCGAGATCATCCTGATTTCTACATTCATTTGTCTTCAGGACAATTGTGAGGTGGATATTGTCACCATCCTCATCTCAGAGGAGTAAAAAAGTAAAGTACTTATTCCAAGTTCTGAAACAAGCAATGGTGCCAGAGAAGATGGTTCAGGGGCGCCTTCCTGTCCAGCCAGGGCTAGGGCTGCTCTCCTGCGATGACATCATACCCCTAGGGTCTCTTAGTAGTCCTAACATAAAGAGAACTGGGCAGGGCGGCCCGGTGGGTGCTCCCAGACACCTCAGGCTCACTTGGGGCCCCTTCCGGTGATCCTCAGTCTCTGGGCCCGAAACAATGGGAGCTAGAAAGTCAGCATAGCTGTGGTTGGAAATGGCAGGCCTTGTTTCTGTCTCTTGCTGCGCCCTCGTGGCTGCCCAGGTCCACAGTGGAGAGTGGCTCCTGAGTCCCCGCCTGTGCGACGCGCTCATGGCCATGGACGTCATGCTCTGCACAGCCTCGATCTTCAACCTGTGTGCCATCAGCGTGGACAGGTGAGTGCGCCCGCTCTTGCCCCTCCCTCTCTGCCCCCTGCGCACCCGCTCCTCTATGCCAAGCACTCTGAGCCCCGTTACTCTATACAACCCCGGTACCCCCGCGCCCACCCACACCGCGTTCCTGCCCGCACCCTGCAGGTTTGTGGCAGTGACCGTGCCGCTGAGCTATGGCCGGCAGGGCCGGCGTCAGCTCCTGCTCATCGGCGCCACGTGGCTGCTGTCCGCCGCGGTGGCTGCGCCGGTGCTTTTCGGCCTCAACGACGTGCGCGGGCGTGATCCAGCCGTGTGCCGCCTGGAAGACCGCGACTACGTGGTCTACTCGTCCGTGTGCTCCTTCTTCCTGCCCTGCCCGCTCATGCTGCTGCTCTACTGGGCCACCTTCCGCGGTCTGCGTCGCTGGGGGGCTGCTCGGCGCACCAAGTTGCATGCACACGCGCCCCGCCGGCCCAGCGGCCCCGGCCCGCCCCAGCCAGCCGGACTCCCCGGGGAGTCCTGCGCCCTGGACCCTGCGGACTCCGCGCCCGGCATCCCCTATGCCTTGGACCCCGAGGACTCTGCACCCGGGATCTCCTACGCCGCAGACCCTGCGGATCCCGTACCCGAGCTCCCCTGCTCTCTGGACTGTGAGGATCCCGCTCCGGACCTTCTCCGGGACCCCTGCACTGAATACTGCGTTGCTCCAGACGCCGTTCCCGACACGGCGCTCTCGCTGCACACCCTCAGGAGGCGGCAAGCCAAGATCACCAGCCGGGAGCGCAAGGCCATGAGGGTCCTACCGGTGGTGGTCGGTGGGTTCCCGACCCCGAGAGCGGGAAAGGGAAGGCGAGGGCCGGGGAAGCAAGGAAAGGACGGGGCACGATACAGAGCAGGGAGGGACTGAGAAGGGGTCCGGGACGTGGCGCCCGGGCGCCTGCTCATGGTGCCCATCCCCAGGGGCTTTCCTGGTGTGCTGGACGCCCTTCTTCGTGGTGCACATCACGCGCGCGCTGTGTCCCGCCTGCTCCGTGTCTCCACGCCTGGTCAGCGCTGTCACCTGGTTGGGTTACGTCAACAGTGCCCTCAACCCAGTCATCTACACAGTCTTCAATGCGGAGTTTCGAACCGTCTTCCGAAAGGCGCTGCACCTGGGCTGCTGAGCCAGCCCGGAGGGCACAAGCCTTGGTCTGATTAAACCGATTCTTTCCTGACACGCGGCGTGTGGTTGTGGGCGGTGGGCAGTGGAGTGGGGCCTGGGCTCCAAGCAGGGTGTACCGCCAGCCCCTGATCCCTATGGCCTTGCCCTTCCAGGAGGGAAGAGGGGATCCAGGGTTCTTAGGGGGGTCCTGCAAGGAGAGGCTGGGTAGGGGAGCCCCGCTGCCTGGTGCCTCTGCCTCAGCCACAGCACACATGCTGCCCCCAGTTTGGGGGCCTGGAAGGCCAGCATGCCTCACTACTCTGGCTGAGCAGGTGGCACATAGCAACTATGACATGACATCAGAAAGTTGCCTGATCAGTGATACTCATGGCCTCAGGGGCACCCAGGAAGCCCCCAGCAGACCTGAATCAGTTTCTTGGGGAAGAGGTGACACTGTGTGGGGGTTGGGGCTCCGTCGGCTTTTCCCAGCTGGATGTGCTGGCCCTGTTGAACAGCTCTGTAGACAGGTAGCTGCTGGAAGCTTCTGCACCCAGGGCTAGCAATAGGACCTTGACAACAAGCCTTGAGGAGAAACCCCAAGCATGAGCCCACAAGTTTCATTTTATATTTTATTTTATATTTTTAATGTATTTGGTACAGGGTCTGGCTATGCAGCTTGAATTTGTGATCCTCCTGTTTTTGGCCTCCCCAACACTAGGATTATAGGTATGCATCACCACACCTGGACTCGGGGACAAGGGTGGTGCGGCATTGTGATCCTGGGAATCGAAGCCCTGTCCCTGTGCTTGCCTAAGCAGGCACTTAGTCCACTGAGCTCTCGCCGGCCCTTGTTTTATTTTTGTTTTTAAATTTTATTTTATTTATCAATGTTTTGAGACAGGGTCTTGCTATGCAGTTCAGACTATCCTTGACCTCACTGTTGCCCAGGCTGGTCTCAAACTCGCTATGATCCTTATGCTTCAGCCTCCCAAGTGCTGGGATGCATGCCCAGCCCAAATTCATTGTAAAGAAAAGAGGATGTGCAAGATGCTTCCTAAACCTAGGAAATGTCTGACTCCAGGAGACCAGTGGTGTCTATTTGGACTACCCCTATGTCAGGTCCTGGGCACACAAATTGTGTGGGGGGGTGTCCACAGACCACTCTCTGCTCAGTGGTGACCTGGGAAGCCTGTGGCTCACCAATGGCTTCCTGCCACCTTTTGCTGTAAACCCTATGGCCAGGCCCAGCCTGCTGCAGGTATTCAGCAGCCTCTATGTGGCCTGGCTGGCTGAGGTCAAGGGCTGAGTCTCTGCCTGAGCTGCAGCCATCCGGAGCTCATCTGTCAAAGGGTTAGGCCAGCATGAGGAACCTAGACTCTGTGTGAAGACCAGTCTCAGCCTGGGGAGGGCCTCAGAATGGTCCTCAGAGCACAGATGCCCCCAAACCCTGTTCCCTGGAGGCTCACACCCTTAGGTCTGAGACCCACAGTCATAGGTGCTGCCCCGTTCTTGCACAGGCAAAAATACCATTCTCAGCCAGGCTGGTCTACCTGTCTCCTTAGGCCCCTTGAGGGAATCCAGCAACAGGAGTGTCCAGGTGGCACTAGGAGGGTATGGCTGGAAAGCTGGGGAAACTTTTAGAATATAGTAGCATTGATATCAGCAAAGGAGGCCACCAATAGCCAAACATGCAGGAAAGAGGGTCCCCAAATGCACCAGCCCACAGCCCTACTCCTGAGGATGGTATGGAGATAACCAGGGCTCAAGCCCTGGGCATGGGCCACCGGGCAATATGTTCCAAGTACATTAAATGTGTCACCTCAGGCACAGCTTGGGCACCATGGTCACTGGGCAGAAGATGTAGAGCTAGCTCACACTGAGGCCACCCTCCCTTTAGAGAAGGCCTGGAACCCCCTTTTTTTTGTGGAACCAGGGATTGAACTCAGGCCCTTGTGCTTGACAGGGAAGCACTTATTCCACTGAGGCATCTCCCCAGCCCCTGGAACCCCCTTCTTTAGCCATAGCTAAAGCTGGCCAGGCAGATGTCATGTTCCCAGAGGCCCCTCCTGTGGTCATCAAGAGAAACACTGAGGCCAGACCCTGCCAAGTGGACCAGCACCATGAGGAGAAATAGGATGGAACCCCTCTAGCTGAGCCTGAATCAGGCACTGGGAGGGGTGGGGGCTTTATTTACAATTTTATTGACAGACACATACATGTGCGCGTTGCAGCACGGGGACACCTTGGGTGACTGCACGCCCATGATCCAGGTGAGAGCACCGTGAGGGGTGGGGACTTGGTCTGTCACTTGCCACCAGCCCTTCCAGGCATTTGGGTGGGGAGTTCCTGTGCAAGGTGCTGTGGCTCAGGGTTCACCGGAACCTGCCCACCAGCGGCCTCCTGTTTCTCTCCTCCACACCGCATGGGGTCCACAGGTCTTTGACCTCATGGGAGGCAGCAAAGTGCCTGGCTCACACGGTGACCTTCTCAATCACGCTGTCACTGACGTGGACCTCATCAGCCTGGACGGTGACAGCTGCTGACTGACCGCATATGTGCTGGTGGTCTTTCCAGTCCTATAAGGAGGTAAAGACAACAGCCACGTGGCAGGGGGTAGGAGCAGCACCATGGACTGAGCAAGACACTGTGTGGCAGGGCTGTGTGAGGTCACCCTGGCCTTTGCCGCTAGAGCTTCCTGGCAAAGGTACATCCTCCTTGCCCTTGCTTCCCCTCACTCCTAGGTTTCTGTTCAGGATCAAACAATCATCAAGATGGGCTGAAAAACAAGATTCCCAGCCAGGCACAGATGTATGGGCCTGTAACCCCAGCTACTCAGGAGTCTGAGGCAGGAAGATCACAAGTTTAAAGCCAGCCTGGAGACCCTGTCTCAAAAGAAAAATTAGAAAGGGCTGGGGATGTAGCTTAGTAGTAGAGCACCCACAGCACTGCCAAAAGAACAAAAAGAATCCACACTGACTCAAAATGATTTGGGGCTCAGAGGTCAAAAATATGCAGGGGAACACCAGGGATATAGCTCAGTGACAATGACTGTTTGGCAAACACAACGTCCTGAGTTTGATTCCCACTACTAAAAAAAAAAAAAAAAATTGCACAGATAAAGGTGACATGGCCCCTCCCTAAGTGGGAGAGGAGCTGGGAGGACATTCAGGTGGGACGCCAGGCCCCTCAGATGATCCTGCTCTTCCCAAGTCCAGGTCCCCCTCAAGAAATGGAGGAGATAGGGCAGAGGTGATGGCTCAGTAAAATAAGCACTTCCCTGGCAAGTGCAAGGGCCTGAGTTCAATCCCTGGTTCTGCCAAAAAAAAAAAGAAAAAGAAATGGAGGAGACCTGCAGGTATGGGAGCCATGGCCAGGTTAGAGAACCCCAGGGGAAAACACAGGCACAAGATGGTGTGGCTCCATGACGCTCCCCCTGAGGTGGGCCCTGGACCATGAGGGAGCATCTCAAGTTTGAGCACAGCCTAGGCACTTCACAGCTTAACAAGACCTTGTCTTCAAATAAAACATCCCTGGGTTCAATCCTCACTCGCTCTAAATAAATAAGCAAATGCTAATCTAACAACAGATGCCCAAAACAGAGGAAGCAAAAAGTTTACAACACTGAAGACAACAGGAGGTAGCCTCAGTCTTTGGGAGAAATCAGCAAGAACACCAAGAGAACACAGGGCAGGCCTGGACACGCTGCAGTCAGTTCTGAGGGACAAAAGTCCTCTGAGCTGGGGGAATTATCTGCCCAGGGCCCCCTCCTGTCTCTCTCTTGGATGGGAGCTTTCTTTCTCTCAATAAATATATTCTGCTCATAAAAAAAAGTCCTCTGTGTTCTACAACATCAGTATAACAACATCACTAACAATCATAGACTCAGGAAATGCACAGATGCCTGGAAACTAACACATTTCCAAAGAAAGCACGAAATAAATATTTCATTTTTGCATTCCTGAGGGGTTAAGCCAGGATGCTAGAAGACTAAATATGCTAGATCTCTACCCCGAGCTATATGCTAGGTTTTGGTAAACATGAAGGAAAATACAATTCATCCAGTTGTGTGGTGCAGACAGAACAAAATGTCCCTTAAAGATATTTATCAGAAAAGACAGACAGACATCAGGTTAGCAACATAAATCTTCACCCCAAGAACTGGAAAATATCAGAGCAAATCAAGCATAGCAAGAGGACGGAAGGAGCAGAGCAGATGTCAGGGAAGCAGGAAAACAGCATGGAAAGAGTGGAACCAAGAGACGGCTCACTGCTAAGACCCCAGCATGCACAGACCTAGAGCTCCAACTGTGAAATACACTCTCTCCTGCCAACACTGGCAAACAGAGGACTCACAATGGGCCACAGGGTCTTGAGGGAGCACCACAGACCCAGTGACGTCAACAAATCCAACAGCCCTAAAGAAATAAACAGGTTCCCAGAAGGCTGTTGCTGCTAGCACCAACTCAAGAAGCAACAGATAAGGAAATAAGGGGAACAGAACTGAACTTCAGGAAATAAAAGTTCTTCCACAGAGAAGTCCAGGTTTGGCTGGTTTCAAGAGTGACAGGAAGGGCTGGCCTGATAGCTCAGCAGACTAATGCACCTGTTTAGGCAGAGTGCAGTGGCTAGGGTTCAATCCCCATTGTGCCATGCTGGCCCCACCCATGGGGCATGCTAAGCCATCAATTCAGACTGGGCATGGTGGTGCATGCCTGTAACCCCAGCACTTGGGAGGCTGAAAACAGGAGGATCACAATGAGTCTATCTAAAGTAGTGAGACCCTGTCCTAAATACAGAAGAGAAAGAAAGAAAAAAAAGAGTGACAGGAAACAACAGTGACCACCTGAGTCTTTCCAAACAGGCACATGACTTTCTAAAGCAGCTGTAGGCCAGATGGACATGAATGGGTAGAATACACTTTAATTTCTCACATACAGACACAGCAAATCCTCAACAAAATGACAAACAAATCAAAGAGGTACAAGTAGGATGGTATCCTGTGACCAAGGGATTTTCCCAGGCAGGCAGGGTTGGCTGAACCCCCTCCCTGCCCCCGCTGAGGTCACTGCAGTAGATGCTGACAGAATACATTGGCATTAGTGCCAGCAACTCAGCTGGGATGGAAGGAAGCTCCTTGTCTGCTAAGAGACCTACAGGTAGTATTGCAGTTAAGAATGAAGGACTGAGTTGTCCAACCTTGAGATGAGAACAAGGCAAGGATTTCTCTCCTAACACATTTTAGCACTGTATTAGATTAAAGGGTGTAGTGGCACAATAAAAAAAGAAGACACTTCCAGATCACAAGGAAAGAACTATCTTTATTCAGAGGCTACAGGGTCCCACTAAAATCACACAGTACAAAAATCAGTTTTCCTGTATCCTTGCAGTGAGCATCTGAAAATGAGTTAAGAAAATAATTCCTGAGGAGCATCCACAAATAAGCTGCTCTGGAACAAAGCCACTAAGAGAAGATGGATGTGAATGTGCTGGACACCACAAAACCCTCCTAATGGAGGCACTGTCTTTACAGATTAGACAGTAATTAGGCTGGGATTTTTTTTTTCAGGAAGCCTTTTCTGATCTCAAAATGCATAGAAAATGTAAAGGACCAAGACAGCCAGAGCAGTTCTGGAAAAGAATAAAGCTAGAGGACTCACTTCCTGGATGTAAAGCATATTCTGCAGCAACAGTAATCAAGGCAGCATGGAGTCCATGGGTAGAACTGGCTCTAGACAAACTCTCCTCCTGCTGTCAGCGCATGCAACAGAGCTGTGGGAACATCACCTTTGCAGCAGAGGCTTGGGCACAGCTGGATATCTCCATGTGGAAAATGACCTTGAATCTTGCTTGCTACTATCAATAAAATAACCTATCATAACTCTACACCTGAGAACTGAAAGTATAAAAGTTTTAGAAGAAAACAGGGGAAAAAATCTTAACTCTGAGTTAGACAAAATTCTACAGACCCAGAATCACAAGTCCCAGGATAAAATGCCAAAAGCACTGTCCTCATAAATTTTGCTAAGCTGGGCACTACCAAAATTAAAAACTTTGGGCTGGGAAGATAGCTCAGAGGTCTAAACACCTGCCTGGCAAGCATAAAGACCTGAGTTTCATCCTTGGTACTGCATGTTGTGCTGGTCTCCAAACTAGGTGTGGTTGTACACACCTATAATCTCAATGCTAGAAAGGCTGAGACTGAAGGATCACTACAAGTCTGAACTGCATAATTAGACCCTGTACCAAATAAATAAAATTAAAATCTTTGTCAGGGAGATGATTTACTGGCAAAAGCAGATGCCTAAGAAGCACAAGGTCCTGAGTTTGATCCTGGGTACCAAAAACCAAACAAACAAAAACAAAATTAAAAACCTTTACTCTTCAAAAAACATTAAAAAAGAAAGTGGGATGGTGGGGGATATAGCACAGTGCACAGCACCTGCCTGGCAAGTGTGAGGTCATGAGTTTGATCACTGGCACCAAAAAAAAAAAAAAAAAAAAGGTGAGAGGCTGGCTTGTGTGAAGCCCTAGATTCAAATCTCCAGCACCAAAAACATAAATGAACAAAGTACAGACAAGTTATAGATTGGTATAAAATATCTGCAAAGCATATATCTGATAAAAGACTTATATACAAAACATATAGGTTTCTACATCCATTAGAAAACTTACAGGGGCCGGGGAGATGGCTCAGTAGAATAAGTGCTTCCCTGGCAAGCACAAGGGTCTGAATTCAATCCCCAGTTCCACAAAAAAAAAAAAAAAAAAAAAAAGAAAAAGAAAACTTACATACAGGCAAAAGGCCAGGCATGATGGTGTACACCTATAATCCTAGGACTGAGGCTGAGGTGGGATTGTCAGGAGTTTGAGGCCAGCCTGAGCTACACATTGACTTCAGTGTCAGCCTAAACTATACAATGAGACTTTGTCTTTGAAATAAAATAATAACAACAACTAAAAAAAAAGATGTGAAGAGACATTTCATCAAAAAACATATGAATGCTTAATGAACATACTAAAACGCCCAGCTTTTTGAGTTGTTAGGAAAATGGGAATTAAAACTCACCCCAGCACAGATTCTCACCTGTTTTGGAACAACCTAGTCCCAGTGTACAAGGGCCAGCCCTAGGGTGAAAGAGGCTGGCAAGAGGCAGACAGAGCCAAGACCACGTGGGGGGGGGACAATTTACTGGGGACTTACTGACAGAAGCGAGGTCTAGGGTCCAGCTGCAGAGCTCCACCTATGACTCAAATGGTTTTATCTCCTTATGGTTTGCTAGGAAACTATTCAGGGAATACCAGCTAGGGTCACTCTGGGGTGGTTCTGGTGGCTATGATCCAAGATGGCTGCTGTCATGTCAAGGTGATACACATATTCTCCATAGAATAGCTATGACTAAGCTGGGCATGGTGGTGCATGCCTGTAATCCCAGCACTTGGGAGGCTGAACCAGAGGGATCTCTGTGAGTTCGAGACCAGCATGAGCTACAAAGTGAGCTTAAGACAGCCTGAACTGCATACTGAGACCCTGTCTCAAAAAGACAAAAAAAAAAAAAAATAGCTATGACCAAAGGAACCATGCTGGCAAGGATGTGGAGACAGGGCCAACATGGCAGTGGAAATAGCATTTTGGACACCAACTGGAAGTTTCTTCATAACCCTGAACACTCCTTCATCATGGAATCTGCAAACCCTCCCAGGTGTCCACAGTCTTGAGCAGCAGCACCCTGATAGCTGGGCAGGAGATGGTGTAGAGGGGACAGTGGAGATGTGTACAAGTGAGCTACACTCTACTGCATTGGCATTAGCTGGGCAGCCACAGAATGGACTAGCTGGCCCATGACAGGCAGAAGTCCCAGAGACACAGTGCACAGAAGAGAGACACCAAAGGCCGTGCATGGCTCCTGGCTGGGAAATGTTCAGACAGCTGAAGGACAGACAAAATAGATCTGACTGTTCCCGAGGGAGGGCAAAATAAGAGGGATGTGGGATGAAATTTGTAGGTCAAGAACATTTAATTTCCCGACACCCAAGGGCTGAGGTACCTGCTAGCCTCAGATGGTGCCCTGGTGCTAATGATGCCATTGGTGTTGGCTGCCACCTGTGGGACCTCCCAAGAAGCAACAGACACAGCACAGCACATGGGGATGGGGGCACAAGGGGACAGGGTCTGGAGGCTGGTGCACATACCTTGCGCTGGCAAAACGTGGAGCAGTAGTTGACCTTGTGGCAGCCAGTGCACTCGCTCAGGGCCTCCCGGCCACAGTTCACGCAAGACTGCTGCAGGAGGAACAGGGCAGTCAGTGGCATAGCCTGATTTGAGGGACAGACAAGCAGAGACAGACTGGCCTCCAATATGCCCCCTTCCCAGGGTCAACTTCCAGATCTTGCATCTGCCTTGCACTAACTGGCAGCACTGTACACATGACAAAGGTCCTGCCAGCCGGGCTACACAGAAAACCCAGCTGTGGACTGCAGAATCACAGGGCTTCACATACTTTCCAAGCTGTGTTCCACCCTTACCTCCAGGCACAGGACAAGGTGGCTGCCTATGGGACACCTGGGACCATACAGCAGCCTCAGGCCATGGACAGCACACTTAGAAAATGCCACCATTAGGGTCCTGGGCCAGCAGGCCTGTGGGCATGCAGACCCCAGCCTTGGAACTTGCAAAGAGGTGTGCAGGCTCTGCCACCTGACCTAAAATGACCTGCTACATGCATGGTATGCCGTGTGCCTGACAAAGTACCATGAGGAACCAGCTGCCAAGTGAGCCACATCACTGTCAGCACCACTGGCTCTGAGATGGGACACAATAAGAGTACGGAGTGGGAACCAAGCTGCTCTTTGGGCTGGACTTGTGTTCACTTTTGCAATCACCAGGCTGGTCTCGAACTCACAGAGATCCCTCTGGTTCAACCTCCTGAGTGCTGTTTCGGGCCACACAGCGAGCGCCCTCATCCAGGGTTGTGATGTTGTACCTGGGCATCTGGGGCTGGGACCGCATGGCATGTGGGCCCGAGGTCAAACTCAGGTCCTTGTGTTTGCCAGGTAGATGCTTATGCCTCTGAGTTATCTCTCTTGTTTTGACTTTTTTTCAGTGCTAGAGATGGAACCTAGTATCCTCTGCAAGCTAGGCAAGGGCTCCAATACCAAGCTACCTCCAAGCCTCATTTAATATTTTTTTATGTATTTAGTACAGGGTCTATAGGGTCTCACTACACAGATTGGACTCTCCTGTTTTTAGCACAGTGATTCTCCTGTTTCTAGCCTCCCAAGCGCTGGGATTACAGGTGTGTGCACCATCACAGTCTCAGTGTGCCCCAGGGGTGGGGCCAGCTCAGCAAGCAGGGGGCATCTTGGCCATTAAACTCTGCCAAAGCAGGTGCTTTAGTCCACCAATCTATCTGGTCAGCCCTTAGGTCTCATTTAATTTTGAGATAAGGTCTCACTACATTGGCCAGGCTACCCATGACCCTTCATCTCAGACTCCCAGGTAACTCAGTCTAGTAGTGTGCTGCACCTCAGCCAGCACAACCACCTTCTTTTAGGAACCAATGGAAGCCAGGGATATAGCTCAGTGGCAAGCACAAGTCCCTGAATTCAATTCCTGGTACAAAGACAAAACAATGTAAAGAGCCAACAGAGAATAAGAATCCCAAAAAATCACATATAGCTATTTGTTTGTTTATTTATTTATTTATTTATTTATTTTGAGCCAAGTCCTTGCACTGTCGCCCAGGCTTCCTTCAAACTCATGGTGATCCTCCTGCTTCAACTTCCTTTTTTTTCTGTATTTTCAGTACAGGGCCTATAGCGTCTCACTACACAGTGTGGACTTGTAGTGATCCTCCTGTTCTCAGCTTCCCAAGTGCTGGGATTACACGGTGCACCACCACATCTAGTCTCAATCAGTCTCAGCATGCCCCGGGGGTGGGACTGGCATGGCACACTGATGATGGAGCCCTGAGCTTGCCTAAGTAGGTGCTTTAGTCTGCTGAGCTATCTGGCTGGCTCTGCTTCAGCTTCCTGAATGTTGAGATTACAATTGGGTGCCACCCTCATTCATACTAAAAAAATATTTTTTTTTTTTTTGTGGAACTGGGGATTGAACTCAGGCACTTGAGCTTTCCAGGGAAGCACTTATTCCACTGAGCCATCTCCCCAGCCCTCTTAAAAAATAATTTTAAAGGATGTACTAATTATTTTAAGACCAATTCCTCCCCCTCCCCAACTGGGAATTAAACCCAAGCCCTTGCGCTTGCCAGGGAAGCGCTTGTTCTACTGAGCCATCTCCCCAGGCCCAGACCTACTAATTCTTTATCAAGATTTACTATGCTCTCTTTCCCAAGTGGGAAAACCCACTTGGGCCCCCTCCTGTCCCTCTCCTAAACAGGAGCTTTCTTTCTTTTTTTTGCAGAATCAGGGATTAAATTTAGACCCTTGCACATGCCAGGGAAGCACTTATTCCACTGAGTGATCTCCCTGGCCCCAGACAGGAGTTTCTTTCCCTTAATGAACACAATCTGCTAAAAAAGAAAAAGATTTACTAAGCTTAATACTGTTTCTATTTTTAAAATACAAATAACCTGGAGATAACCCACAAGGTTGAACTTGAAAACTTAGGGGCTAAGTATCAAATGGCCCTGTCTCTGTGCAACTAGTTGTCCCTTCCCCCTTGACTCTTACCCTCTGAACCCAGGATCTAAGTTCAGGACAAGTAGGGCTGTTTCTATCCAATGCCTGGGGCCTAGAAACTGCTCAGGAATGTGACTCAGATAGGGGCCAAGAGGGCATAAGGTCCTCCCTCAGGACCAGGATGGAGGGCCCACCCTAATTGATAGGCATGTGTCACACTGGTGAGCTAGAGGAACAGGAAACGCCCACATCCAAGTCCATCTAGAGATTGGGGCAGGTAAGCCGATCAAGGGATCAGTCTAATGGCATCTTCTCCAGCTGGTCAGGGCTGCAGCACCACCCCAGAGAGCCCCTGGGCCAAGGCATTACAGCTGGCATCTACCTGTGTCCCAGCCCTGTGTTGGTTAATGGCTGCCAGGCTCCCTCATGTCTCAGAAGTCTTGATGGGCTGGCTTCCTGTGGTCCCTGGCCTGGGACTATCCCTTGCAGTCCCCTCCCTCATAAGGCTTTGGAATAGTGTGTCCAGGTGGCCCTCTGCAGCCCAGACAGGTGCTCTGAGGACCCTCCTGGGTACTTGGGGACACATGATGATATCAGAATAGCAGTATCGGCAGGCAGTTCCCAAGACAGACACCAGCAAGACCCTGTTCCTCACTTACTACTGGCCTGGGTGCATGGGATGCACACCAAAATAGGGAGCATCCTGACCTGCAGGGACTAGGATCTGTGCCCTGGGGGCTCTGGAGTCACCAGCCCCTCCCTGTACCTGTGCTGAGCTGCATTTCACTCTTCCAGAGAAAGGTGAAAGGCCTTCACTCTGAAGGCCAAGAAGGAGCAAGGAGCCACAGAGACATGATGCAGGACAGAGACAGGGCTAGTCCAAGCCAGGCCATGGTAGTTGACCCAAGACCCTGGGGCCACTCAGTGGCAGCTGTTGGACACTGTGCCCTTGACAGCAAGGACTTGTGTTCTTCTGCCCTGTTTAGCTGTGGCAGAACTAATTACACACACACACAAATACAAATTTTCCACTAAAGCTGCCAAAAATCACCTTATTAATTCAACTGGGCTAAATTTATTTCTTTTAAAAAGAAATAAAGCCTGGGGTTGTGAGTTTGGTTCCCAATACCAAAAATAAATTTAATTTAAAAAATAAATAAAATAAAATTCCCAATGAAAGGTCCAGTCTGTAGCATGAGGCCCTCCATCCACATTGTCTTGAGGAGGGGTGGTAAACTCCTCTATTCTGTCCTCCCCACCCATGGGTATGGGACAGGTCTGGGGTCTCAGCTCACTTAGCCCTACCCATCTGATCATTCTCCTGCTCTGCTCCCCAGGGCCTTAGGCTCAGGAGACGGAAATGCATTTGACACAGGGTGTTGTTCAGACACAGCTTTACAAAGTCCCTAATGAAACCAATGGATCCTTTACACAGGGGAAAGGGGAGCCACCTCTGAGCCTTCACACCTGTGCCCCCCCACCTCAAGACACTACCAACGCCAACACTGGGTCATAAGAGCTGGCAGACCCAGCTTCAAGGGCTCCCAGCCCAAGCCCAGAGTCCACTGCTTCACCAGAGCCCAGGCACCGCACTTTGCCTGGCAGCAGGCCCCATGTATCACTGTGATCTGGTGAGGGAGGCCCATAATGTGCAGGCCAGACCTGTTCCCGGGAGCAGGATGGTGCTGGGGCCTCACCCTCCCTGGGACTTGCCCACAAGGTCAAGGTAGGACCAGCTTCTTTGCTACTATACTAAGCCCAGCAGGTTGTTTGTGTAACCCTGGCTTTGTTTCATACCATGGCCTCCTGAGCACATTGTTCACATCAGAACCAAAGGGCTCAGCTGCCCAGCACAATGGGGCAGCAGTGGCCCCAGTGACTCAGTATCCAGAGCCAGGGACACTGGGGCCCAGGAATTAGGGAAAAGACTGGGCAACATAGGAGACCCTGTCTCAAAAGGCTTTTGCTACAGATAACATGCTCCTCCTCCACCTGCTCTGCCCATGGATGTCCGGACACTGGGCAACCACAGAACACAGTGAGCAGCTCCCAAGTTCAAGCCCAGCTCAGCAACTCAGCAACACAAATACACAAAGGGCAGGGGTATGGCTTAGGGGTCCCGTGTTTCACTGCCAGGGCTTCCACCCCATCAACTTCAAAAAGAAAGCTAGAAAATCCTCAACTTTTGGAAAATTAAACATATTTTCCCAACAATCCACGTCAAAGTACAAAAGCAGCCATATTATCTATACCTGGGCTTTCCAGCTAATACCCAGGGCAGCTTGGGCAGGGGGCTTTCTCCTGAGGCTGCTCAGAACCTCAAGAACAATGAACCTCAGCTTCAGAAACAGAATACTGAACAGCCATCATTCTGTAACTCCAATACAGTCACCTGAGCCCCCTAGATATGTGAGCTCAGATCCAGGCACTCGGGTAGACAAAAACTTGTATCTAGTTTTACCAAATCCAAACGGGTACAGAAAACTGTCATCTTTTGGCAAAGGAATGACTGGTTTTGTTTTCTTTTCTCTCTTTTTTTTGGTGGAAATGGGGATTGAACTCAGACCCTACCGAGGCTACTGAGCCATTTCCCCACCCCACCCCCTTTTTGGCTTTTGATAAGAATTCATTTCTTAAGAATGGGGAAGAATTCAAAGTATTAAAATAACCCTCTAATCTTTGTTTTGCAGGAAAAGGACAGGATGACAAAATAATTCATATAAAAATTTCAAGCATAGGGCCAGGGATACGGCTCAGTGGAATAAGCACTTCCCTGGCAAGCACAAGGGCCTGAGTTCAATCCTCAATTCTGGGAGAAAAAAAAATCCAGCATAATAGCCATAGATACTTCTCCTCCTTGGTGGGAACATCTTGATTTGTATCCCTATCTGTGGCTCAGGATCCAACTGTATCCAGGAGTGTGCCTCTCCTGGATGGACAGGTTGCAGATGTCCGGAATGTGTATTTACCAGTGCCACCAATACACAGCCAAGGTCAATCTTTTCATTTGAAATAATTCGGTCCATTTTTGATGGCACTGCTACAAAGGACTGCGGTGTTACTTTCCTTAAACTTTTCTATTTTCCATATTATAGCACAGAGTAGGTCTTAGTTTGGAATCATACTTTTTAAAAAAGTATTTAAAATTTTCTCTACATCTGGGAGTGGAAATGTTTTCTTTGAAAACAAATTCACTCCATGTTAAGGAATCCTATGCAAGATCAGACCCTCTGTTTGGTGGTAGGTGATAACATTCACCAGAACTGGAAAATCTGATGCTGAATTTTCTTGTGGCCTATGGCTCACCGACCAGCACCTACTCCATATGTCCTGTGATAGGCAGAGAGCATCAGTGTGGGATGATACTGTCACCTCCCCCACAAGCCACCAGCTGGCCCTGTCCCACATCCTCACAGCACCTGGGCAGCTTTAGCCTAAATCACCTGAGACCTTGGACAAAGCCAGAGAGACATCGGCTGCAGTCACAGTTGGGTACCTGTCTGATGTATGAGGCTCTAAATGCACGCCCCAGTACTGAGTCAATAGCAGGTATCTCTCTTGTGGAGATTCCTTGCTGGCAACAATGCCCCAGACACAAGCAGCGAACCTTGGGGCCTGTGCCCACCTTACCTCTTTCCGCTCTGCGTCAGCCTGCATCCTGGCCTGTGTCGCAGCAGCCTCACGGCAGGTGCTGGCCTGCTTGGCCTGTTCAAACAGTGTCTTCAGCTGCTGTGCCGTGTTAAGCAAATTGTTGACCATGTCTTCCAGGTAGAGCCAGCTCCGAGGCTCTGTCATCTCCAGCCCACCAAGAGATGCCGGGGAAACAGGTTTGGTGGGGGTGGAGGGTGGGACGGCCAGGGCAGGCAGGGACGTGAGCACTAGGGAGGGACACTGGTGGTCAGGGAGCCTTCTCTACACCAGCTCCTGGAGCCTGGGCACTAGGTCACAGCCTGGTGCTGCCCTAACCAGCCTGAACTCCCCCATGTCTATGCCCAGCACCATATTGAATTCCCAATGCTGGAGAACTAGGGTACACATAAGGAGACCTGCAAACAATGTATTTTGGTGGGACAAAATACACCTCACATGAAGTGGGCACATGTGCGCCACCTACAGGAGGCAGGTACAGCCCTGTTCCCAGAATGCATTGGGATGCTGATCTCCAGCCCTTAGAAGAAAATGCCCCTGAAAGTCATTCTCTGGCACTCACAGTGGGCAGGAAACAGGGCCTGGAGATGATATGAGGCAGCATGAGAGCTGGGACCCAGGGCCAGAAGCACCAGTTGCTGCCAAAAGGCCAGGTTTCTGGAGGCACAGGAGACCTAACTTGGCTGGGCCACAGGGCAGAGACGCATTCATGAGAGCAGGTAGAGCCCCACCATGTGCAGGGACTTTACCAGCTAAGTCTGTGGCACCTCCAGCATCAATGATAGTGGTCAACACCCACTGACTGACATAGAAAGCCTTGGAGAGGGGCAGCTCTGAGACTTTGGGAACTAATGGCCACTTCTGGCTACAGCGGGAGACAGGCAATCAGTCCTCAGCCAGAACCCAGGTCACCTTCTGCAGCCACAGGACTAGAGCTGAGGCACCCAAAGCTCTCACAAGCCCTGCCCCATGTTTGGCATCTCTGACAGAGGCATACGGAAGAGGCGGACACCCTGTAGGACAGCTCTCCAAGACAAGTCAGAGGGGCAGGAAGACCAAACTGGTAGGGGACCAAGTTCACAACTAAGGACTGACCAATGGTACTGAGAACCTTAGCTACATCCAGCCTTGGGGGCAAACAGGGTAGATACCTCCACTGCCAGAAGCAACCAGAGTACCCTGGGTGTCACAGTGCTCTTGGTAGCCTGGGGAAACTAGATCCCACAATAAGCAGAGCTGTGAGGACAGCTGTGCTAGCCAAGTGGGGCCAACAGGGGCCTAGCGTAGGTATGATCTGAGTGGAGCCTGAGGGTGGAAAAGTCTGAGCTGGGAAGGGGAGGTGACCTATTTTTCAAACTCAGAAAAGTGATGTACACAATGATGTAATGACGTACAGCACAGCACACGGTTGTGGGTGCATGCACCCTCAAGGTGCAGACACAGAAATGGGTCCAAAGCATAGAGCCGAATGCAAGTAATGGAAAGGGTCAATGCTGCACTCTGAGCTATAAGAGCATAAACTGAGTCCCTCTACCCTCAGCATCACCACTGTAGTGCAGGAATGGCAGGATCTATCCTCAAACACCCTCTTCTGAGGCCTGCAACTGCTCTGGATTGGACACTCATCTGCATGGTGAATGGACCAGGTACAAAGCAGCCGCACACACAGAAGGGGTGGGGGCAGAGCAGCTGCCTCCAGTAACCCTGTGGGTCCCACCTCATGCTGCACAACACAAACTCTCCATACTGGGAAATCTGGCAAGCAGCTCTGGGCTGAGGTGTCACTCAGGCATAGGATGAACACCTGGAATACGAGCCACTGAGGTTCCATCCCCAGCAAAGCAAAAACCAAAGCACTGTGGGAACAAGGACCTGCGCCAGACTCACCTATCTTGGGGTGTGATGTTGGCAGTGCAGCCTCAGGGAAGGGCGCAATCTGGCAGCTGTCCTGGTAGCCAGGGTAGTGGGGCTCGGGGTGGCCAACCCGGCAGGGAGGTTGCACACCAGCCTCCTGCACTGTAAGACACAGGGAAGTGGCTGTAGTACTGCAGGCACAGACTCCACCGAGCTCATGTTCGGTGGGATGAAATACATGATGTGTCACACTCTCCACCCTTCCAGAGCACCCAGAGCCATGCCACCTACCTGCTGGGCTCCCTCTGAACAGAAGAGACCCTGGGCTGCAGGGACATGAGACAGGAGCAGGGAATATCTCTGGAGGCGCTTACCTGTGGCTCCTGTGAAGACATCACCCTGGGCTGGGCTCTCTGAGATGACAGCAGTGGCCTCAACAGTGGATGTGCGGTCAAAGGTCAGTGCCCCAGATGTGGTGATCTGCCCCGAGGGTGTCACAGTGACTGCAAAGGAAAAGCACAGCCGGGCGTGGTGGCGCATGCCTGTAATCCCAGCACTCGGGAGGCTGAGACAGGAGGATTGTTGTGAGTTCGAGACCAGCCTGAGCTACAAAGTGAGCTTAAGGCCAGCCTGAACTGCATAGTGAGACCCTGTTTCAAAAAAAAAAAAAAAAAAAAAAAAAAAAAGGAAAAGCACAATTCATACAACCAGACAGGCACAGGTGTCAGGCAGACCCAGGGCCTGGCCAAGCAGGCAGTGTGTGGGGTGTGGTGAAACCAGGTGCCCTGGACCTGCAGGGACAGAGACATGTTGAGAAGTTGGGCTGTGACCAAGCAGATATGCCACCCAACCAAGAAACAGAAGTGTAAGACAACCTGGAAAAGGTTTTGTAGTCTAAAGGAAAGTCTTTCTTCAACTCTGAGGATGAAAATGGCCATGTTTCTCAGCAGACATCTGTGAGTCCTGACCCAGTCACACAACAGCTCAGGCAGGCATGAGAGGCTGGCCAGGGGAGGCCAAGTCACAAGGTGCACACAGTAGGACAGCACAATGAAAGCCACTAGAGCCATCCAACATGGTGACTCACACTTGTATTCCCAGCTACTTAACCGGCTGAGGCAGGATAGAAAATTCAAGCACAGACTGGGAAACCCAGCAAGAGTCAGTCTCAAATTGAACTACAAAGGGCTAGATCCCCAGTACCAGGAGGAAAAAAAAAAAAAAACCCTAAAACTAAAGGCTTCATTTGGGAGGTGTTAACCCCAGTGACTACCTGACAGGTAAGCCTCTGGTGACAGTACCCCACACAGCCCTCACTGGACATGCACTGGGGGTGGGGGAGGCAGAAAATAGTGGTAGAGGGCACCCTTCTCCTGGTACCACACTCAGCTCCGGGAACCAGAGAGTGGGGCCAGATAGTGCCCAGCACAGGAGTAGCAGCCAGGACAGGGATGGTGGGTGCTTGCACGCTCAGCGCTAAGGTGGGATGGCAGCACAGAATTCAAGGCCCCATGCCAGTGAGGCCCCATGTTGGGACAGCAGAGAGCACACCAGATCCCTCAACTCACAGGTGGTGGCAGCGGTGGCCGGGAGCAGTGTAATGTTCTTGGGAGAGTCCTTCTTCAGCGGCGTTGTGGGCAGCTCATTCTCCTTCTTTCGCCTCTTGTAGGGTACAAAGAGTCGGACAGGGCCACTCTGCAGGGGGAAGGCAGAGTTGAGGCACAGAGCTCGGGAAGAAAGGGGGCCAAGACCAAGAGTTGGGCCACAGAGTTTGTAGATGGACAGAGCAGAGGGGGCTCTCAGGATGGCCAGGAGGAAGCTGCGTCTACAACCTCCAAAGGAGCAGAAACAGTGCCAACACCTCCACAGCAAGTAGCACTGTGGGGAGCTGGCATCTCAAGGATTCCTACAGCAAAGTAAGCACAAGCAAGTGGAGTGTGGAAAAGGAAAACCACTGCTGGCAAGGAGCCACACCAAACTCTTGTCAGTAAGCCCTAAGTTCAGGTAGTCAGACTGGGACCCAGACATAAAAGAACCCATCCAGGCCAGTAACAATAAAGAGAAATGTCCAGAGCCATAAGGGATCTCCTTACAGTGTCATCTGGGGGGCATACATCACCAACCAGAGATGGCCCTTTCCCAAGTGAGGGAGACTAAGACCCTCCTAGCCAGCATTACGTAGGGGAGACACATGCCAATGCTTACGACAGAGTCTCTTTAGTTAGCCCAAGCTGACCTCAAAGTTGGGATCTTCTTGACTCAGCCTCCTGAGTTTGAATTACAGGTGTGCTTCAGCACACCCAGCTCCTCTCTTTTTCCTAAGGTCTCCTTACTGATATTCTCTCCACATCCATCATTGCTCAACTTGCCTCTCTTCCAGCAGCTCCTCCATTTCTCTCTAGGGTGCTGGCCTGCATATCCCGTCTGGTCAGGCTGCACCTGTCCACACCTGCCTGACTCTGCTGAGAACTAGATGCCCCAGGGGACATGTGGCGGCAGCCGTGGCATAGTCTCCTGTGTTCCCAGAGCTTCTGGTACTGGGCCCTGCTGACTTCTTTTTAATTTAGTTTTTAAATTTTTATTTATTTATTTATTGAAAAGCAAGTATCAATGAGATAGTTTCAAAGCTGATTAGTAGGACAGTTTCAATAATTAATACATTTTACATTGTTATCTTCTTAGTGATTATCCACAATACAAGCAGCAGACTGGATATCCTGTCCAAACACTGTTAGTGCAAATCTTCTCACTGAATTAAGCGAAAGTAGCTGTATATCTATCCTAACTTTCTGTATATACAAATACAAAATGGTCCTTCTTTTGTAGCCCTTTTTTTTTTTGTTTAGTACTGTCAAGAGATGGGTATTCCATTGGCATCTAAATACTACAGGTGCGTGAATTCAGCAAAATGATTGAACATAGTCTAGCAGTCCACCAATAGTAGTGGGTTATCTGCAGAAATTGTTGACTTGAGCCCTTCACAGCTCAGTAGATTAATATGGCTTTACTTTGTTTTTTTTTTTTTTGTCTTTTTGAGACAGGGTCTCACTATGCAGTTCAGGCTGGCCTCGAGCTCACTTTGTAGCTCAGGCTGGTCTCGAACTCACAACAATCCTCCTGCCTCAGCCTCCCGAGTGCTGGGATTACAGGCATGCGCCACCACGCCCGGCTTGTGGCTTTACTTTGTATACCTCATTTTTATACTTTTCTGCTGGATGGTTAAGAGCAAGATAAAGCAAGACCTATGTAAGAAATGTAACTTTTGTATCTGATAAGGTCAGTCAAGTATCCTCAGGATAAACCCTGTACCACACTTTTTTTTTTTTTTTTTTTTCTGTACCACACTTTGTAGATTCTTTGTCAATGTCAGCCATGTGGATGAGTCACGGCCATTGCTTGACCAGTTTGCTCTCTGTGAAAGCCTGAGAGAATGTTTTCTCTCCATGTGACTCTCCTTAGGCACACTATACATCATTGATCACATTCCTCTGTGGCTCCATAATCTCCTTGATGAGAAAACTTGGCTGTAATCCCAACATTTGGGAGGCTGAGGCATGAGGATTGTTGTGAGTTCAAGACCAGCCTGAGCTACAAAGTGAGCTTAAAGCCAGCCTGAACTGCATAGTGAGACCCTCTCTCAAAAACACACACACAAAAAAAGAAAGAAAACTCAGGACACAACTGAGTTCCATGATGTTCCTGCTGACTTCTTAGTCTCATGCTCTGCAAGGCACAAGCTAGGGGCTATCTTAGCTTCTGTCCCTCTCTGTGAAGCCAGGCTCCACCACTTTTAAGCAGCCCTGGGGCACTATAGTCCCCATCTGGGGAGTTAACCAAAGGCTCTGCGCAGAGGTGGCCAAAACCAAAGCCAAGGTCAGCTCCCATCCAGGACAAGCCAGCCCCTCCTGGCTGAGCCTGCCTGCCCTTGGTCAACCCCTGGCAGAGGGCCTCCTGACCCCATAAATCACCAGCACCCCTGAGAGCTCAGTCAAGTTTCCTCAGGATCATACTGGGCTTAGCCCTTGCTGTGGCTCAGCTGAGAGCCCTTGGGCCCCTTGCCTATGAGTCTGATGGTCCCAATGTGGGACCCAGCATATCTGTGGTGACCCTGCACACACCAGTGACCACACAGGATATCTTAGCCCCACAGGATGATTCTGCTGAGTGTAGACTGTTTTATTTTCTTTGCCTCTCCATATAAATTATAGGATCATCTTGTTGATATCTGTAAGAATTCTGGTGGGTGTCATTTATTTATTTGTTTCTTTGTTTATTATTTTTGTGGCCAGCTCAGACCGCCCTGGTAGCAGGGCTGGCACAACACGTGGTGCTGGGGATCCAACTGCCGTCCCTGTGTGCTTGCCTAAGCTTGCCTAAGCAGGCACTTTAGACCGCTGAGTATCTTGCCGCCCCTGGTGGGTGTCTTTTAAATTCTAGGATATTGACAGTAATTTTGTTAAGGCTGCAGTGAGATTGGGAAGATGAACTCCCTCAGTTCATGGAACTCTCAGTCTGTGGACTTGGTCTCCTGGAGCAGCCATGCTTTCACTTGTGTATTCTGCACCTTTTCTCAGGTTTACAATTGAGTTTCCACAGCTTGGGGCAACTGTAAAGGATTCTGCCATTCACGCCCAACTTCCCCTCATTCTGCAATGCTCCTCACCACTGAAGACCCCTGGTCTTCTACTAGGCTTTTTTCTTTCTTTTTTTTTGGTCTTTTTGAGACAGGGTTTCACTATGCAGTTCAGGATGGCCTTAAGCTCACTTTGTAGCTCAGGCTGGTCTCAAACTCACAACAATCCTCCTGCCTCCTGAGTGCTGGGATTATAGGCCTGCGCCACCACGCCCAGCTACTAGGCTTTTTTCTCCTTTTTTTTTTTTCATCTTGTTTTTTTTTTTGAGACTGGGTTTCACTATGTAGCTCAGGCTGGCCTCAAACTTACAGTGATCCTCCTGCCTCAGCCTCATGATATTGAGGTTATAGGAATGTACCACCACATTGATTCTTCTATTAGCTTTTCCAAATGAACTCTAAAGTCATTTTATTTTCATGAAGTTAATTTTCCCAGCACATTCACATTAAATTTACACATAAATTAGACAACTCAAAATATGTGTTGTTTTTAACAAGGTATAGTATGTCTTCCAATTATGTTTTTTTTCAGTAGGGGACATTGAGTTCAGGGGGGACACTGACCTATATACCCAACTACTTTAATTAGGTACCAGGGATTGAACTCAGAATCTTGCACTTGCCAGGCTGGCACTTATGCCACTGTGCTATCTCCCCAGGCTGTCTTTCTTATCTATTTATCTATCTATCTATCTATCTATCTATCTATCTATCTATCTATCTATCTGTATTTAGGACATGGTCTATAGGGTCTCACTACGTAGATCAGACTCATACTGATTCTCCTGTTTCCAGCCTCCCTAGCACTGGGATTACAGGCACATACCACCATGCCCAGTCTCCATTTCTTGTTTCAGTGTGCCCTGTGGGCGGGGCCAGCACTTTGAGCTGGGGATTTTTTTTTTTTTTTTTGGTGGAACCAGGGATTGAACTCAGGCCCCTGCACTTGCCAGGGAAGCACTTAATTCTACTGAGCCATCTTCCCAGTCCCCGTGCTGGGGATTGAACCCTGGTCACTGTGCTCTGTTTAAGCAGGCACTTTTTTGTTCTTGTTTTTTGTGCCAAAAACTGACCCAGGGCTTCTAGCTTGCTTGACAAGCAATATACAGCTGAGCCAAATCCATAGCCCCTGTAAGCACGTACTTTAGTGTGCTGAGCTATTAGGCCAGTTCTCCTTTTTATTTATTTATTTGTTTTTTTGTGGTACTAGTTTGAACTCAGGACCCTGTGGTTGTCAGGCAAGTGTTTATTCAACTGAGCTATCTCCCAGCCCCTTCCTTTTTATTTTTTGAGACAAGGTCTCACTCAGTTGTTCACTTGCTCATGATGGGCTTGAATTTGTAATCTGCCTGTTTCAGCCTCTCAGGTACTAGGATGATAGACATATGCCTTTGGTCCTGGCTTTAAATTACTTTCAAGATGATTGATTAATTTTTGGTTTTTTTTTTTTTTTTTTTTTGTCTTTTTGAGACAGGGTCTCACTATGCAGTTCAGGCTGGCCTTAAGCTCACTTTGTAGCTCAGGCTGGTCTTGAACTCACAACAATCCTCCTGCCTCAGCCTCCCGAGTGCTGGGATTACAGGCATGCGCCACCACGCCCAGCAATTTTTGGTTTTTTTGAGACAAGTTCTCACTATACAGTTCAGACTGGCCTTCAGCTCACTTTGTAGCCCAGATTGGTCTTGAATTCACAACAATCCTCCTGCCTCAGCATCCCAAGCACTGGAATTACAGGCATAAACCACCATACCTAGCTGAAGATGTTTTAAAACATTATATATTAATCATGAAGAAACCTAAACTGAAACTAGTAAGGTCACATTTACAAATTACAGCACACTGCTGAAAGCCACACAGCAACAGATATAAAAAACAATAAAGGGGTTGGGGAGATAGCTCAGCAGTTTGAGCACCTGCCTGGCCAGTGCAAGGACCTGACTTCAATCCCTGGTACTGTAGGCCATGTCCACCCCAGAACCTCAGGTGGGCCATGCCAGCCCTGAAACTAGATATGATGGGGCACACCTGTACCGCTGGGAAGGCTAGGAACACTATGAGTCTTAACTATGTAACAAGACCCTGTAATGAACAAACAAACTTACAGCCGGAGAAACAGCTCAGCAGCATAAGCGCCTGCCTGGCATGTGTAAGGTCCCAAGTTCAATGCCGGGTACCACAAAATAAATAACCAACCAATCAATCAAGATCTTGTTCTCTTCTGCAGTAGACAGGTGTGTAGGACAAGGAGATGCTCTAAGAATGTTAATAGCTCTAACCACAAGTACAGTGAGCTTGTTGCACTGTTATGTCACAGCGTTAGAGGTCAGACATAGATGTCCCCTAAAAACCTCACATGTTCATAGGTGGACTTTTAGGAGATGGATGAGTACATTGATAAGCTCATAGTTAATGTGATGCTGGGAGGTGAAGCCTGGCCAAGGATGGGGCTGGGAGCACGAGCAGGAGGCCTACCGCCTTCCTCCTGCTCTCATGCCACTCTGCCTTGCAGCCAGTCATAGAACAAAGCCCCAGCAATTGGGAATGATCTTTCCTCCTTACAGTTTTGGGTGTCGGGCATTGTGTCTCAGCAAAAAACTCAGAAGTGCAGATGTGGAACAGCACACATACTTACGACCAGTATGAGCTGTCGCCTGGGCTGCCATGGGGGCACTCTGCGTGAGAGTCCTTTCTATGACATTCCTGGGCCACCCTGCCCAAGCAGTGGGAGCAGGAAGGCACAGAAGGAAGTACCTGGTGTCCACCCAGACCAGAGGCTTGTGGGAAGAGGTGAGTGGGCCAGGCCATGTGTGCCCAGGACTCACCAACGTCATGTCATCACAGCAGGCTGCACAGGTGCAAGAGGCTGCATGGGGGTTCAAGATCCCATCCTACAAGACAGAAAGCACTGCAAAGTCAGCCAGCTGAGCACATGCTACCTAACCTGAGGCCACTTAGGCCTGGAACCTCCCCATAACTCACAAAGAACAAGAGTAGCTCCCAGAAATTGTGCGGCACAGTGCCGTAACTGGCAGGGGCAGGAAAGGCTCTAGAATGGTGTTCCTCAGCCAGGCTTAGCTCAGGCCCCTTCATTCTGGAAGCAGCAGCAGATGCAACAGGTGCAGGACCATGCTGGAAGTCAGTGCCCTGACTTGCTCTTAAATTCCTTTTATCTTTTGTGACACCAAGGATTAAACTAGGGCTTTCACTCTGAAGTACATCTCCATGCCCTTCTTACATTATTTTTTGCAGAACTCGGGATTGAACTCAGGCTCTTGCACTTGCCAGGCAAACACTTATTCTACTGAGCCATCTCCCCAGCCCCTCTTTTTACTTTTTATTTGGGGACCAGATCTAAGTTGCTAAATTGCCAAGGCTGGGCTTTTGCTTTCCATTCTCCTGCTTCAGCCTCCCAGAGGCCAGGGGTACTGTGCCTGGCTTCAACTTGTGCTCCTCCTATGTCAAATGTTCCCAGTATTCACCATTACCTCTAGTGTACCCTGTGACCTGCAGGCAGCACCAGTGTCATCCCATGGAAAGCTAAGGGTTCAGTGCTATGGCCACAGTGACACAGCAAGCAGAGCTGGCCCCACAGCCCAGGACCACACTCCTGCTGCTGCTGGGCCGGGCCCTCCTGTGCAGCCCCACATGATGCATACCTGGATGAGGCACTGCAGCGGCCGGCCGGCATATCGGATGCTTCTCTTCCAGTCCTTGCTGCTGGCTCTTCCCGCCATGGCTTCAAATTCTGTTGGGCTGTACCAGTTCTCCCCCTGCTTAATGCAGCGCCCCCGGCCCCCTGAGTCAAAAGTGGCCATCACCAGGCTGCACATGCCCTGCAGGCCCATCTTTCACTCTCTATCTCCTGCCTGCCCCATGATCACCTCAAAGCTGCCCAAAGCAAATCTCCACCCAAATTTCATTTCTGGCTGTGCCTGGATCACCCATCTGATCCCTCCACTCTGGCCTATGGTCAATGCAAGCTCTGCCACATCCCTGAACATCTGCCCAGGGCCAAGTTGTGAGCTGACCAGGCCATGTGGGCACATGGGCTCATCCCTATCCTCCCTAAACACAACCTGTAAAGACCTGACCCTCCTTATGCCCTCTGTGGCCTGGGCCCTGGTCATAGGGGCTACATAGTACATGGCTCTGGCCCCAGTTTCCTGACAGAGTCACCCAAGACAGGCAGTGTAGCTTTACCTGAGCCCAACCTGCTTTTATAAAGTGTGCCACTGATGTTCCGGCAGCGCACAGGCAACTCGCTGTCATACACTGATGGGTCCCAGTTGTACTTGGTGGCTCCTTTTTCCTGGCCAGAAGCCAATGGGGTTGGAGGAGACTGTGGACCTGAGGCAGAAAGGGGCTGTGAGGTTAAGATCTGCAAGGCCAGCACTTCACTTCCAGATAGCACCCTTTCCTAGCTGGATAATTCTGCCTTTTCTACTCAGATATGCTATGTAACATTCCAAATTTGCCACAAATGACTCTAGGGGGCTATGAAGTGGGGCACAGGTACCTGGGGTGAGAGGGGCCGCTGGACCCTTCAGGCCAGTGGTCTCCACAATGCTCCCATCTGTGTGCACAACAATCAGCGTGGCCTTCTCAGTGTTGAGGCTGTCCCCGATCTGTAGTGCAGTTCTGCCAGACTAAGAGTGAGGACACACCCATGGAGTCAGCCATTAGCCATAGGCAAGTCACCTACCTTGGCAGGACATGGCTGTCACCATCTGCCACCCACTAGGGAATGTGACATGGTCATCCCAGATCCACTCCAGAGACATCCTAGGAGGCTTAAAACAGAGCTGAATAGAGGAAGGCCCAAGGTCTGAGGCCAGCTGCAGCACAAACGTGTGGAGTGATGCATCCTCTCCCACCCCTGCCCAGCCAAAGGGTCACCAGGTTCCTAACAAACTGTCCCTGGCTCTCACCACTCCCTGTGGAAAGAGGCCAGGAAGATGAAACTGAGAGAGGCTCCAAAGCAGAACACTGATGGCACAGGAGAGCCCAGGAGCAGGAGCCCCTGCCCAGGCAACAAGTGCAGTACTACCCTGCCCCACCAGCTGCTCACCAGGACATGTCCTGAAATGGACGCAGCATTTGCCACCGACGTCGTGAAGACATTGTCTGCAGAGGCCCCCATGTTGGCTACAGTCACAGTAGTCACTTCTGCAACAGAAAAAACCTGACTATACATGCAACCAGTGCCAGAGCATGGGATGCTGGCAGAGGCTCCGCGCGGTCCACGTGCACACAGCAAGACCTTCGCACTCTGTGTCCACGGCCGTGCTCCGCCAAGCTTTCCAACCCATCTCCATCATCCAGTTCTCCAGCAGCAGAGCACGTGCCTCCTCCCTGTAAAGGCTCTGACTCATCTTTCAACTTGCATGCCTGAGTCCTCATCTGTAGCACGTAATGTGCACGTTCCTCGTGGGGCCAGCGCCTGCACACAACACATCTCAGTTACTTTTCCCTCCCCCAATCTCTTGGTCTCTTTCCTTTTGAGAGAACTCTCCCTCCTTCCTCTTGTCATCTTTCATCTTGCTCTCATTTATACTTTGTATTTCTCACATTAAGAAGAACCATGAGATTTTAGGCTTGTGGGTCTGATTAGCCAGTTTAATACTATGGTCTCAAGACACATCTATTTCCTACATGTGAATCAGGTATATAAGTACTTATAGCAGAGTTGCACTCCTCTCTATATAAACACCACACTTTATTTATTTATTCATCTATGGACACTACAGGCTACTTCCAATGTTTAACTCCTATGAATTACACTGCTATAAACACAGGTATGTATCATATGATGTCTTTAACCCTCTTGGGAAGATACCCAAAGAAGTTAGGCTGAATGGATTTTTTTTTTTTTTTTCTTTTTTGTATTTTAGGGAAGGGCATACAGGGTGTTCAGAGTCTCACTACTGGATCATACTCATACTGGTCCGCCTGTTTACAGCCTTCCAAGAGCTGGGATTACAGATGAGCACCACCACACCCAGTCTCAATGACCACCTCAGTGCCCTGGGGGCAGGTGCCTGCTTGCAGGTGCTTTAATCTGCTCAGCTATTTGGCTGGCCCGAAAGTTGAGAAGGACTTTTTTTTCAGGCTGCCTTAAGGGCTGGGCTGGTAAGGCATGTGAAGCTGGGGATCCAACTGCGGTATTCTGTGCCTGACTGTTAGCATAAGCAGGTGCTTAAGCAACTGAGCTAACCAGCAGACCCCCTGGATTTCTAATTTCTTTACTTTTTTAATTTTTAGACAAGGTCTTTTATTTTTTTGGCGGAACCAGGGATTGAACTCAGACTCTTGTGCTTGCCAGGCAAGCATTTATTCTACTGAGCTATCTCCCTGGCCCCTAGACAAGGTCTTACAATACAGTCTAGGACGGCCTAAAACTTGAGATTCTCCTGCTTCAATTTCCCACTTATTGGGCCAGGGAGATAGCTTAGTAGAATAAGCACTTGCCTGGCACTCATGGGGTCCTGGCTCGTAAAATGTTGGTTTTCTTCTCTGTTTGTGGTTTCTTGTTGTGCAAAAGCTCTTTAGATTCATATGATCTCCTTTGTTGATTCTTGGTGCTATTTCTCACTATTAGGGCTTTGTTCAGAAAGTGCTTGCAGGGGCCAGGGAGATAGCTCAGTGGAGTAAGTGCTTGCCTGGCAAGTACAAGGGCCTGAGTTCAATTCATGGTTCCACCAAAAAAAACCCAAAACAAAACAAAACAAAAAACTACAGAAAGTGCTTGCCTATACCAACATTTTTAACAGTTTTAACTATTTTACCGTTCAGCAGATTCTTTCAACATTTACTCAACAAAGCCTTTTATGGGTAGTGACATCCACCATAAACCACCCCCTCACGCAGAACCACCACTAATCACTGAACTTGAGCTTCTTTCTTGGCTGGAAAGAGGCTGAGGTCTAGATCACACACAAGGCCTTAACCTGTGGCTACCACAGGAACACTCTAGTGTCACTCACAAAGAGCAGGCTCAATCTCACCTCTCCCTCCCAGTCCTGCTGTCACCACCTGGCCAGCCCCACAGGTGACCACAGCCCTTGCCCACCACCCCAAGTGTGGTCCCACGTCTTCCCCACCAATCTGCCTCCTAAGAAGTGTGTCTCACCTGCACACCCCAGTCTGGCTATGTGGACTATAGCCCTCAGTGTAGACAGGCGCTCCCCAGAATGTTAAATACCACTGCACTGTCACCAGGTAGGTTGGTGGCTCCTCCCTCCTTCCCTCTCCCCTACTACCACTGCCCTAATAATCTCTGCAAGAACAAAGGGTTGCCTCTCTCACTGAGCATTCAACATTCATTTTGGGACAGCCTGGTACAGGCAGGTGCTCACAGATGCTAACTGGAGACCTCATACTGACCAACCTGCACCAACCACATGCAGCTGTTCAGTCTTGCCCTAAAGCCAGCACTGGGCCCACAGTTCCACCCCAGGGCCAGGATCTACACAGGTCTGAAGATAGCTCAAGTTGCCATGAGCAAAAGGTAGCCTCAGAGGGTGGCCTACCCTGCCACATCAGTTGGTGACCTGATCTCAGTAATTTGAATCAAAAAAATTTGAAAGCACAACTATAACATTCTGCAGAGCTGGGCATGGTAGTGCACATCTGTAATCACAGCATTAGGGAGGTTTAGGCTGAGGCCGGGGAATCGCTGTTAGTTCAAGGCCAGCCTGGGCTACATGATGAATTCAAGGCCAGTGTAAACTACATGGCAAGGGTCGGAGAGATGGTTCAGTGGAATAAGTGCTTCCCTGGTTCCACCAAAAAATAAAATAAAATAAACTACATGTCAAGACCCTGTTGGAAAAAAAAAAAAATCTACAGAAAGGCTGGAATGTAGTCAAATGACAACATGCTTGCCAGAATGCAAGTTCTAGTCCCAGCATTAAAGAAAAAAAAGGGCTGAGAAGATAGCTTAGCGGACTAAGTGCTTGCCTGGCAAACTCAAGGTATTGAGTTCAATCTCTGCTACCACCTAAAAAAAAAAAAAAAAGAATCTGTAGAAAAAAATGTCCAACATAAATTTCTCTAATGTCACAATGGACAATATACTTTATTTTTCCCCCTGCATCTAGATAAATAAGTGCAAAAAAAACAACAAAAACCTCATGGTCCAAAATGCTAAAGTCATGCAAGAGTCTATAGATGAAAAATAGCACTAAAGGTGCTGTCATGGCTCCCTGTCTTCCCTGAGCAGTGCAACAGACTACATGAGGACCAGCAGTACCAGGTCAGAAGAACAAGCCCATCACCAAGACCAAATGGGGCTCCAACAAGCTCCCAGACTCTGAGGTTCCTCACACTGCAGCACAGTACCCCAATCAAAGCCAGCACTGAGACCAAAGCTCCACCTCAGTGCCGGGTCCACAACCAGGTCTGAAGACAGGGCTCCTACAGAAAAAAGTTCACTATGCAAGGAGATAGCAAAACAGCATTCCTCTCAGTATGTGTGCACACCTGGGAGCCACAGCTAAGAAGAGGCATGACATTTCAGAAGGGACGTGGGGACCTCCATAGGGTGCCCCATCAAAGCCTGGGTCCCAGGGACAAGAAATCTGAGTGAAGGTGTTGTGCTAAAAAATTAGGAGTGACAGGAGGGAAAGGAGAGCCTCAATGGGCAAGTGAACATGGAGCAGCCAGCTTGGCAGGAGGACACACCTACTCCGACCTTTTGCAATCAGGTTGTTTAGGCAACCAGACACCCCCCAACCCAAGTCTAAGCTTCTCAGGGCAGCATCCACATTTGACCCTCCGAGCCCACCAGCTCTCAGGATGACAGGGACAGGGAGGGTGAGAGGTATCCAGAAAGAAGAACAGGGGCTGGGGAGATGGCTCAGTAGAATAAGCTCTTCCCTGGCAAGTGCAAGGGCCTAAGTTCAATGCCTGGTTCCGCCAAAACAACAACAACAACAAAAAAAAAGAAAGAAAGAAAGAAAGAAAGAAAGAAAGAAAGAAAGAAAGAAAGAAAGAAAGAAAGAAAAGAAGAAGAAGAAGAAGAAGAAGAAGAGCTGTAGACAGCAGCACTGCAGGAGGAAGCAAGTACCTGTGCACCACAGGGCCAAGCAGTCAGAGTGGAGTGGTTATAGGGCAGGTGTGTGGGACAGGGGCAAGTGCTCAAGGCATGTGTGCGAGACAAGTGTATGACATGGGTGTAGGGACAGGTATACAAGACAGATGGAAAGCAGATGTGCAGGCCAGGTATAGGGCAAATATGTGGGACAGGTGGGATGCAGACAAGGCTGGCATGGGACATGTGTGGGGCAGGTGTGTGGAGCAGAACTTGTTTGTGGCACTAATATGTGTGAAATAGGCATGTGGAGCAGGTGTGTGGGACAGGTGTGGACCTGGAGAGGTGTGAGGCAAATGTATGGGTCTGGTGCAAGGCAGGTATGAGGGGCACGTGCATGGAGCAGGTATGCAGGGCAGGTAAAACAGGTACAGGACAGGTGTGAACAACAGGCGCATAGGGCTGGTGCATGTAGGACAGATGCACGGTGCTGTGCATGTGAGGCAGATGCAGTACATGCAGAACACGTGTGTGATGCATATGGGGCAAGTGTGCGGTGCATGCGGGACAGGTGCGATGGACAAGCAGGTGTGTACGACAGGTGGCCAGTACAGGTGCTTGATGAAGTGCATATAGGGCCGGTATGGCGCAGGTGCACGCGGGCAGGTGCGCGGTGACCCACTTGCCTGCGAAGGCGGCGGCGGCGGCGGCGGCCTCGTCGGGCCCGGGCAGGGCCTCGGCACCCATGTCCATGTGCGCGGGCTCCGCCGCCATCACGGCCACGGCCGTGACCCGCCGAGCTTCGCGCTCTGCCTCGGAATCTGCGTCTTCCTCTGAGTCCTCGTCCCTGCTCAGCACCGGTTCTTCTGTCTCGCTCCCCGCCGCGGCCGCGGCCGCCGCCGCCACAGCGGCCGCGGCCGCCACCGCCGCCGCCTCGGCCAGGCCCAGCTGCTTTGCTGCGGAGTCCGAGTCCTCCATCCGGACTCCGCCGAGCCCGCCCGAAGGCACGTCCGGAGCCGCCCGAAGCGGGGCCCGAAGAGGCCGCCGAGCCGGGCCGAGACCGCCCGATCGGGGACCGAAGTAGCGCCCGGCCTTCCACCGAGCCGAGCCGAGCCGAGGCCGCCTCCCGAGCCGAGCCGAGCCGAGCCGAGCCGAGCCGAGCCGTGCCGAGCCGTGCCGAGCCGAGCCGAGCCGAGCCGAGCCGAGCCGAGCCGAGCCGAGCCGACGAGTCGGGAAACCCAGGAAGGCCGAAGCTTCCCGAAGTGCTGAACGAGTCTGTCCGAATGGTTCCGAACGGTTTCTTCGCACTCTTCAGAAGACTAGATTGGTTGTTTTAGCCTGCCAACGCGGCAGGCCAGCTCTGGGCCAAGTCTCGCGGGCCTCTGACACAGCGTGGCCTCTCAGGGAAAGTCCAGCGATACCAGCTTCTCCCAACCCCGCCACCGACGGAAGCCGAGGAGGCCCGAGGCCGAGCCGAGCTCCGCCGAACGTCCCCGAGCCCGAACCCGAACACTCCCGAGATTGAGCTCCCGCCTCCTCCTGTACGAAAGAGCCCGAGCGCTGCCGGACGGCGAATCGACTCGGCTGCTGTCGGACACTACTCCCGGGTACGCAAGAGGAGCAAAGATGGCGGTAGGGCGCGGCCTAAAGGCTGCCGGGATCGTGGCGGACCCAGGGCCAAGATGGTGGCCGCGCGGCCAGGTGAGCGGGCGGGGCTCCTCTGTCGCCCTGTAACTGTGGTCTCGGCCCACAGCACAGGCCTGCCGCTTTCGATGACTGTCGCTGCGCTATGCCAACCTGGCGGACGCGGCCCCCTTCATCCAGATGTTTGAAGCGGACGTCTTGGAGCCGCTCCCCGGCCTGGGAGGAGGGACGCGACCGCGTCCGATTGGCTGTGGGATCCGGCACACCTACCCAGGGCATACATAGGCACACCGGCATACCCGTG
This sequence comes from Ctenomys sociabilis, assembly GCA_004027165.1. Taxonomy (NCBI): domain Eukaryota; kingdom Metazoa; phylum Chordata; class Mammalia; order Rodentia; family Ctenomyidae; genus Ctenomys; species Ctenomys sociabilis. The sequence continues at coordinate 39,968 of PVKA01013067.1, forward strand.
GATCATCTGTGCACACAATGGTCACACCTGGCTCACCCTTGCATAAATCTGCAGCACACCCACCCGAGGCATATTCTGGATATCTGTGGTTCACCCCAAGCATACGCGTGTGCACTGCTGGGTGCCACCCCTGACTTGGAATCTGAGACCTGGGGCCCTTGCGAGACTGGCCAGAGGTGGGGTCCCCGGATACGAAGCCAGGGCGGGCAGGGTAGGCAACAGCAGTGGAGTAATGGTAGCAGCCATTGCCCGCCTGTGCCCGCCATTGCAGTTATCCCAAACGTTCTTACATGGAACACACTTTGGGTGTGGTGGGTGTTTAGGGTGGTGCAACACTCCTTATACTGCTGCTTGGGAGGTGTGGCCATAGTACTGGTGGCTGGCTGTGACAGTACCCACTACTCCATCTGGGACTAGCCTGTACAGCTAGGTATAACTCTGAATAACGTTTGTGAGAAAGACAACCGTTATGTGGAGTGGAAGGCATTAGAACTACTGTCACAGCACCAGTTAAAGGCCTGGTTTCCATGCTCCTTGGCAAGGGGATGCACTAACAATGAAAATCCACCCACACAAAATCATTTGTTAAAGCACAAGGCTTCCAAATTGCTGGCCCTTATCTGGAAGTCCTCTGCAATAGATTTGTTTCTGGATTTTCTTTCATTCTTTCTTTTGTTCTTCCATTTTTTGGTTCTTTGGTACAGAGTCTTGCTTGTAATTCAGACTTGTAGTGATCCTCCTGTCTCAGCCTCCCAACTCTGGGATTATAGGTGTGTGATACCAGGGAACAGCATCAGTACTGGGGATCAAACTCAGGCCCTTGCACCTGCCACGTGAGGACTTAGACCACCAACCTGTCTCCCAGCCCTGGATTTTCGCTTCCCCCCCCCCCAAATAAAGAGGGCACTAGCTCTGTTGTAGAGCAATTTCTTACCATGCATGAGGGCTTGAGTTCATTCTTTAGTACAGCAAATATTAAAGATAAAGTTTGTATTGGGTAGTATCTCTTCCCAACCTTGCCCATCATACTGGGAAAACACTTGTTCTCCTTTACTTCCACACTGGTGTAGTCTCTACAGTAAATCGTTGGCAGTAAGTGTTAAGTCCCAAAGCCAGGGCTGTGTTCAGTCAAAATGTGCTCATTATTGTCTGAAATTGTTAAGAGGTCTGAATGTACCTGCCATTCATGTTAGTTATTCAGATGATGTGTCATGAGGTTTTGACGCAGTACTTATTCAGTAAGCCCCACAATTTTGATCTCTAACAGTGAGCAACTAGCTGGGTGTGCTGTGTGCTATCTCACACCTATAATCCCAGCACTTGGGAGGTTAAAGTAGGAGGATCACTGGAAATTTGGGGCCATCCTGAGCTGCATAGCCAGACCCTATTACACAGCAAAACATTCCGATGGGCAACTAGTAGATGCACTTGAAATTATTCTGTTGCTAGCTTTTTTATTATTTTGTTTTTCCAATGTTGGGGATTGAAGCTAGGGCCTCCCTCATGATAGGCTGGTGCTATATCACTGACCCACAACCCTGACTGTCACACCAACCTTTAAGAGAAGGGTCAGGAGTGAGGAAAACCCCACTTAACACACCCCACTTGCACATCTATAATCCCAGAGCTGGAAGCTAAGACAGGAGGATTTCTACAAGTCTCAACTGTGTAGCAAAACCCTGTACGAATGAATAAATGAATGAATGAATGAATGAAAATCCAGAAACAAATCAAATTGGCAGAAGACTTCCAGATAAGGTTTAGCAATTTGGAAGCCCTGTGCAAGCTAACCTCCAATTAAAGTGAATCCAATCCAAATAATGACAGGTATTTAGATAATGTAGTTCAGCTAGGGCTGGAAAAGAGCAGATTGGGTTTAGAGAGCACCTGCCATAAGATAATGCTGGGCCTTCATCCTTGACCTCCTGTTGCCACATGTGTGCCTGCTAGGAACCATGGCCAGAGTTTATTACTGAACTTACTGATCTGTGTTTCCTGCCCAGGCCAGAGTCCACAACTCTGCACAGCAGACCCAAAATGTGCAGAGAAGTTGGATGAAACCCCCCCCCCCCCAAACTCACCAAGACAGGAATTCTTTCCTTCTTTCCTCTGGAGTCTGGGTTCATCAAGAAGCTGAAGCTCAGTCCTCTGAGCAGTGATACCTTGGCGATGTTCCACAGCCAGTAGACAAAGATGGTGCTAAACCTGACCTGGAGTTTAAATTCAGATGATACCCTGCCTACTGCCAAGGAATACAGCTTTTTTGTTTTTTGTTTAAGTGCTGGGGGCAAAATCCACAATTTCACACACACACTAGACAAGAGCTTTACCACGGAGCTAAATCCCAACCTCTAAAATATAGCCAATTACAAGTTTGAGGCCAATTTGAGCTTGCATGTGTATCTCCAGTGTGCAGCTGGTGTGAGCCTCAAAGACAGGCAGTACAGTCCAGATCACATCCCCTTCCAGGCATTAGCCATAGATAGAGGTCCTCAGGACATGGCTCTGTGTCTCCAGTAGGATGGGAAAGATGCCTGTGGCTGGTTGAGGGGGATGCTATTGGTGGTGGAGAAGGACTATGGCCAGGTTCTCTCCACAAGGATATTTTGGGGAAATGGATAAAATTATAGAGCAAAACAAATGTCTATGACCATCTCAGAAAAAGGCCTTAAAAGACACATCAGAAAGTCTTGGGGCCAGGGAGATGGTTCAGTAGAATAAGCACTTCCCTGGCAAGCACAAGGGCCTGAGTTCAATCCCCGGTTCCACAAAAAAAAAAAAAAAAAGAAAAAAAGAAAGTCTTACGGGTGTAACTATCCATGTGGCATATGCAGAGATCATGTGTGATGAGAAGTGCTGCTGTATTTAGCCCCAAGCAATCCTCTGTGAAGTGTGAGTCTCTGCTTTGTAGTCTGGCCTTGGGCAATGGGAGGTTTCACTCTGCCCCTGTGCCATACTCCAGGGCACAGATGCCCCCAGGCTCTGTGCAGAGGCTTAGATGATGATGTCCTCCTCAAAGGAATGGATGCAGAGGTGACAGCAGAGACTGAGCCTCAGGCCCTGTAATGTTCACTTCCCCTTGTAATAGTGGTAGAGTGAGACCATCACTGTGTTCTTGGAGGCCCCAGGATCCTCCCGTATGGGAAGACTAAGCCACATTGACTGCCCTTTCTCTTCCAGGGAGAGGCTCCTCGGTGGTATCCTGCGTCGGCTACATCAGCAGCATCCTGCACCCTCTGTCACCCTGGCTCTGGCATATAGCCCCTGGGATCTGATCACAGCCAGCAGCCAGCTGGCCTTTTCCTTTTTATGCCCACCCCACCTTTTTCTTACATTGAGAGAGAGGAGTGTTATGACAGATGAGACAGCTGGCAAAATTTTCCCCAACCAAGGTGTCGGGGCTCCATTGACCACCCCCTGCTCACAGCTCTGTTACCCTTGTGAGGCCTATGTCCCAGGGAGGCTCCATTCCCTGCCAAGGACCACCAGGCAAGAAGATGAAAACATCACTTTGGGTGGGCATAGAGTTGATAGCATCAAAGTAAAAAAGTATACAAATTTAGGAAGCTACTAGTGGGCGTTTAAACTGCCCCGGTGGTGAGAAATCTGTTTTCCTGGAGAACATGACAATGCTACTCTTTCTAATGTGTAGGTGGTACCAGGTAAGGTCACCCAGTACATCAGGTGGTAGGGTACCCACCAGTCCTCTAAGGCTCTTTCTGCCAACTTTTGCCCTGCTGGAGTCAAAAGAGTCCTGCCTTGTGCCCATGAGAAGCTGGCATGGCCATGGAAACCCAGATAGGAAGCCAGTGCCAGGCCTCTATGACCACCTGCAAGTCCCCATCTGTCAGAGCCTAAACCAAACCTGCTCATTTGTGGCCACAGGATGAATGGCAGAACTGGCCTGTCTGGCTTAGCTGCCTAGGCAGGTATACCCTAGAGTGCTGAGTTTGAGGATCCTTGACCCCTTAGCAGCTCTCTTCAGTTCCTCTTCAAATGCTGCTTCATCTCAGTGGGCTGTACTACACCCTGTATTTTCTGGCCATATTCCTGATGATCATATATAAAAGTAAGTCAGTAGCCCAGAGTGGTGGCATATTCCTATTATTTCAGCACTCAGGAGGCTGAGGCGGAAAAATCACAAGTTGTAGGCCAGCTTGAACTACATAGTGAGTTCAGGGGAGGCCTGGACTACATAGCGAGACCCTGTCTCAAAAGAAAAACAAGGGCTGGGGAGATAGCTCAGTGGTATAAGTGCCTGTCTGGCAAGTGCAAGATCCTGAGTTCAGTTCCTCTTACCACAAAAAAAAAAAAAAAAAAAGGCACTGAGGGGCTGAGGTAGGAGGATCCCAACTTTGGGTTAGGTCTGGGATACTTAATGAAATCCTATCTCAAAATAATCTTTAGAAGGGCAGGGAAGATGGCTCAGTGGAATAAGCGCTTCCCTGGCAAGCGCAAGGGCCTGAGTTCAATCCCTGGTTCTGCAAAAAAAAAAAAAGAATTTTAGAAAGGGCCGGGGATGTAGCTCTGTATAAAAGCCCCAGGTTCCATTCCCAGTGTGGGTTGGAGAGGGGCATACCACTGCTGCTATGAAAGCTGCTGAACTCTGTCTGCTGCTAGGTCAAGTTTTCAGCTATCCTCATGACCGCCTGGGCCTGGACCTGATGCTGCTATCTCTGATGGGCATTCTGGAAGCAGTGAGGCTATACCTGGGTGAGTCAGCTGTGAAATGTTGAGTGCTATGGTGCTGGGGCTGCTTCCAGCCTTGGGATCACTCAGGCTCTTGGGGACATTCTCCCCAGGTAGTACTCCAGGTGCTTCACTGTGCCCATGACAGCGTCATTAAGTATTAACCATTTCTGAGAGCAGCAACAGGTGACATGGCTCCCACCTCACGCCTTGAAGCATGTTCTGTGACAGCACTGAAATCAGAAGCCAACTCCTTCGCCCACCTTCCCTTGGCCCACTGGGGCAGTTTAGGGTACTTTATCAAGGCCCCATCCAGCATGGATCCCAAGGCCACTGCCACCTCGAGGCTGGATCCCTCTCCTTTAACTGCACTGGCTCACCTTCTATAAGACTCAAGGCGAGAAGCAGACATGGAGAAACCTGCCTCCCAAGGTTACTACTGCTCCTGGCCTCCACCTGTACTAGGACTGGTGTTGCAAGGTCATTTGCCCTGTGTGGCAGAGGAGTGGGTCCCTCCACTGCCAGCCTCTGAGGCCATCCTTTACCGGGCCTGTGAGGAGGCCAGGCTGGAGGCAAGCTGGCCCCACCCTTCCTGTTTTCACCCTGGAACCCCAGGAGTGTGGCTGGGCTCCTGCTTTCCCTGGTGTGTTGAATCTTGACAGTCCCCAGTGTTGCACTCTACAAACCCTTCAGACACCCCAGGCCCACAGGACACCCAGGCAACTGGGTTCAGCTTCTGGCAGTTCCAGATTGGCATTTTCCATAATTGACCCACTTGTTTGTGAAATGTGCTGTTTTGGTTTTTATAGACATTTGTGAAATTTTCCAGGTCTGTCTGGGCCCAGAGTAAAATATTTTTGGAATTTTTAAACAGAATCTGTGGGGGCCTCTGTGGAGTTAGGAAAGGTAGCAAATATCCATGTTTTAGACACCAGGTGGCCAGGTGCCTGGTCTAGGGCTGGCCATAGATGCTGGCCTCCTGTAGCCCTCGCCTCACTCTTCCCCGTTTCTGCCCCCTCAGGTACAAAGGGCAACCTGATGGAGGCTGAGATGCCACTGGCTGCTAGCCTGGCCCTCACGGCTGGTGGAGGGCTGCTTTCCATCCACTTCCTGCTTTGGCAGACCCTGGTGCTGTGGGCAGACTGGGTTCTCAGCGCTACACTTCTGGTGCTGCACGGCCTGGAAGCCGCCCTGCAGGTGGTGGCAATTGCATCCTTCATCAGATAGTCATATCCTGCAGGGACCCTACTCTGCCCTCCACTGTCCAGCTGGCGTGCCATGGGTGGTTTATCTCTGCAGGTAAAAGAAGTAGGCAGAGCATGCTGTGGGGTGCCCCAGAGGAGCCAACTCAGACCCTATAATGATCCTACACTTAGCAGCTGGCCACCACTGACCACTAGGGCACAGAGAGGACAGAGCCCTTCAGACAGGATGCTGCCTGGGTGGCTCAGTGGCTCTGCCCTGTTACTGGCCTTGAGGAACACGCCCTCATGTTTACACATTGTCCAAGGAGAGCTGGCAACCCCTGTGTTCCCACATGTATTCTCAGTGTTTCTGGCAGCTTGTGCTCCCCAAGCAGTCCTCATCTGGTTCTGAGACCTGTTTGGTTCTGCCACTAGGCCTGGGCTCCTCACACAGCACTCTCCAGGACTACTGTGTGCTGGAGACCCAGGTCCAAAGCAGGTGGAAAATGGCTTTTGCCTAAGGTTTGAGCCACACTGGGCTACAGCAGCAACCATTTTTGCCACTGAAAAATTGTCTCACTTCTGGCTTCTTTCTGAGACTTAACATAGGCAGTACTCCAGTATGGTACACACTGTGATTCCAGATGCCTGGGAGGCTGAGGTAGGCAGATCACAAGTTCTATCCCAGGGCTGGGGAGATGGCTCAATAGAATAAGTCGGTTCCCTGGCAAGCACAAGGGGAATGAGTTAATCCCTAGTTCTGCCAAAAAAAAAAAACAAGTTCTATCCCAGCCTGGGCAATGTAGCCTCCCATACCCCCACCCCACCCCTGCTTTCAGAACCAGAGATTGAACTTAGGCCTTTGTGCTTGCCAGGGAACTGCTTATTCCACTGAGCCATCTATCTCCCCAGCCCCAAATTTTATTTTATTTTACTTTTGTTTGTTTGGCAGAACCATGGATTGAACTTAGGCCCTTGTGCTCATCAGGCAAGCGCTTATTCTACTGAGCCATCTCCCTGGCCCCAGTGTAGCTCTGTAAGGAGACCCTGTCTCAGAACTGGGGATTGAACTCAGACCCTTGCACTTGCCAGGGAAATGCTTATTCCACTGAGCCATCTCCCCAGCCCTCAGATGCTGATTTTTGTAGTAGGTTTCCTTCATTTGTTGTGTATTTTCTGTATATGGAATAATGTGTTCAACTATCTACTTTTTACCATTACTTTAAATAAACGTTTATGTCTCCATGCAGACCTCTTAATGATGGTCACTCACTTCCTGTATCACCTGGTACAAAAGATCTGCACCTCTTGCTTCCCTCATACCTGCCACAGAATGCTCAGCAAGGACACCTTGCAGGCACAGACTTCCTGCCTGCCTGTCCTTACATGGTCCTTTGTTAACTCTGATCTGGGGGCCCCAGAGTCCATGGTGACATCAGAACTGAGACCCACTATCCACTTTCTGAGCATCACTGAGCTTCAACAGCATAGGAAGAGCTCGCAATTTTGGGACCACCTCCTGAAGGGACATGTAGTGCCTGCATGAGTAGGGCCTGCTGAGTGTGTGCCAGGTGTGTGCTGGGCAGGAGCCCTGCTGCCTCATTAACAGTTCGGACCTCAAACCCTAACACCCACTCTCACAGGTGCTGGGGTTCCCAGTTCCTAGAGGTCCGTGGCCATACAGTACCAGCACTGGTGTTCTTGTGATGTGCTTGGTGAGCATACATCACAGAGAAAGGGTCCCATGCAGCTATTGCTAAGACTTCCTGTTCCTATTTCTGCCCAGAAGGGCCAGGCATGGTCACTCATGAAGCAGGTTCTATGAGATCAGCCACTAGGGCTGTGAACCAGGAAGCCAGCTGGGCAGGGACAGGTTTGGGGCCTGGAGGACAAAGGCCACTTCCTGCAGTCTCACCAAGCACTCCCTAGCACCAAGTGCAGGCTGTGAGCAGGCCAGAGAGGTCACTGTCTCCCCTTAAAGTACAGTGTGCCCAGGTCAAGGCATCTCCTCTCACAGCATATACCCTGCCTAGGCTGTCTTGGTGTTCCCCCAACCACTGCCTGGCCAGAGCTGCCTTCGCCTCCACAACCTCTCTTGGTCTGGATGGCCTAGGCTGACCCTGTCTGAAGGAGCAGGGAGGACCAGTCTGGGAGTCTGGGTGAGTACAGAGCTAGAAACAGGACTGGAGCCTACAAATGTCCCCAACAGACAGGGTGGAGTTGGAGGTAGAGGGTCTTGGGAGCTCCTGGGGTGTGGAAGAGGGATGGCACCCCACCCTCTGGGTGGACTCAGGGCTGTGTGGCTCGGGCTGCCTCAATCCTACGTCGGAACCCCCCACCCCCAGGGCCATGACTCTGCCCCAGAGTCCTGGCCAGCAACCAGCAGAAGAGGTCCCTGGCAAGGTGCCTCTCACAACCCATGGCAGGGCTTCTCCTAGGCTCCCTGCAGCCTCCACTGGGAGGAATCTAGAGCAACACCCTCCTTGCCCCTTCATGGGGCTCCTCGCCGAGTCGCAAGCGGCGCTCAAAGGGGGGCGCTCAAGGATTCCCCAGGGTCGGGGCAGGATCCAAGGCCCAGCGGCCCTGGGCGGGGTGGGGCGGGGCATCTGGTTCTCCGCCCCCCCGCTGGCGCCCGCCTGCGGCCGGTCGGTAACCTGTCGCTCAGGTTCCTCGTTGGCGCCCGCCCCTCCCAACCTGCCACAGAAGTCCTGCGGGCCAAGAAGAGCGGAGAGCGAGCGCGGCGGCCGGGCGCGCACAGACGGTGAGCAGACGTGCCGTCCAGGACTGCGAAGCAGGTGAGCGCCACAGTCAGGTCACTCCGGCCCCAGCCTCAGTTTCCTCAGGCGTTGGAATGTGGAGCTCTGGGCCTGAGGTCGGCTGAGATGGAGGTCAGAAGTGCTGAGGACGCTGGGGTGGGCAAGGACGGTGAGATGCGGGACTCAGGAGTCACTGGGAGAGCGTCGTCGGAGGGGACTGGCCGTGGCCTGCCTGGGCCCTGCTTCCCGGGAACGTTGTGGTGGTCCGGCAGGCCCGTGGATCCCAGGCAGTGCTGTGTGCTGCGATATTTTTAAGCCATGGAAGATGAGTCACCTGTGCCCATCGTGGCCCCCACCCAGCCCTGAGGCTCACGGCCGGGCCGACTTCCCGCACAGCGGTGGGGACTGTCCTCTCCCCTCCTGCGGGGAGTGGGGCCTCCTCCAGGCCCTGACCTGAGGTGGGCACACCTCCCTGCCCTGTAGGTCCGTCAGGAGGCCTTCCCCAACCTCCAGCCCAGAGGCACTCCAGGGCCAGGAAACACCAGGCTCTGGGTCAGAGCTGGGGTGTGGAGTTTCAGGGGAGACAAAGCTGAGAAGCAGTTGAAGGGGTCCTGCTAAGCCTCTGAAGAGAGTGCACTGTTCAGGGCCTGAGGGTGTCTAACCTGTGGCTGTCAGATTCTTGGTCCTGAGCTGGCTGGGGCTGCCCCTTTACAAGGAATGGCCCTGGTAATAGGAAAGAACCACGGGCCCTAATCCTATCCTCTGACGCTGGGTGTAGCCTTCATTCACCATGCTGGGAAGCAGGTCCTGCTGGGGGCCTAACCCTTCCTGCCTGTCCTTCTGCAACCTCACTATAAGCCGGGGTACTCCTGGACCTACTAGTTTCAGATCCTGTGGGCTCAGCTTCTTCCCAGCTCTATTTTCCTGATTCTCTCTGCCTGCCTTAGCCTCCCCAGGTGCACCCTTCTTCTCCCTAAGCTTTCCAGGTTCATCTCTCCTTTCTCTCCTCCTTCACTTGCATGGAAAATATACAGGGTATTCCCCAGACTATAGTTTCTAAATAACGTTGTAGCAGGAACCAAGGGACTCCCCCACTGCAAAGCCCCACCCATCTTCCATGAGAGCAGCTAGGAGCCCCAGTGGCTAGGCTGACCCCCCCCACCAAGGTCACTCTGTGTAGCCTGGAATTTGAACTTGGAGCCAGTTCCTCCTTCCTTGCTGCCCTGCTGGAGCCTCCTCCCCCTCCACTGCCCAACACCTGGGCACCCAGCAGGCTGGACCTTCCCATCAGACACTGGACTTTTGGTCTGGGGCCAGAGCTGGGGAGCACCTCCTGTCCACCCTGTTGTCTCACAAGGCTCCCCGCTATGTCCCTGCTAAATCTCTGGGGTATAGCCTTCCCTCCCCTCCCCTTGCCTGGGTGTAAGGTCCCTGCCTAGACTTCCCCTCGGAGGGCTGCTTGTCTCAGCCTGTGCATATCATGCCTGGAGGCCTGGGTCTGCTGGAGTTTGTTTTGCCCAGGTGTGTGTACCTGGCTCCACGTGCCAAGCCTTTGGTCTAGCCCTGCAGAAATCCCATTAAGCAAACACTCAGACTCACCCACTGAGCTCATAAGCATTCCGGACATTCTCCATGGATAGGTGGACAGAGGACTCTAGCCAGGCTGCCTCCTGCAAGCCAGGGCACTTGAAGGTTTGTAGAAGATGTGCACCCTATCAGCCCAGGGCAGTGGCCAAGGCCAGAGATCCTACTCCTAAAAGCACCCCTAACCTGGTCTGACCAGAAAGTCCTGGGTGCTCCTCCATACCAACACCCTGCACACCCAAATGCTGAGGTAGGGAAGACAGCTTCAATGGCAACAACATATGTAGACCCTGTAGGGAGCTATAAAAAGCCCTGGAAGGATACCGGGCAAGGACACAGGCCAGCCTAGCCCTGAAAGTCTCCAGAGGGCACAGATCTATATAGGCCACAGCTCTGCTCACTTCCCAGGGAAATTCCTAGGGTCCAGCCCAGCTTAGAAACCTGGCCATTTTAGCAGTTAGATCTCAGTTTCCCCAAAATGCAGCTGGCAAGAGGTCGAGGGCTGAAGATTTGACTGAAGAGAGTGGCCATGCTGGGTCTTCCCTGGGAAGGCTGGGGTACCAACTGCCCTTGAAAATCTCAGCTCCACCCTGCTTCTGTCCTTGACCTCCCTACCATCCCCTCCCCTGCACACCCCAGACTAGCTTCTGAGCACTTCTCACACTACGATGGCCTGCTACATGGTCTAGAGTGAGCCAGGGCCAGCTTGTGGCTAGAGTTGCATATCAGAGTATGCAGGAGCCCTGGTGGAGACCAAAAATGTGGGATCGGCAGCGGGGGCTCCTTCTCACTTTGCAGGTCCCTGTCCCCTGCAGCCTGGACCCTGGGCTTGCGCTGTTTTGCCTTCTCAGCTCTGGCCAGCACCACGGACTCTATGAGCCAGTCAGGCCCCATGAGCTGCTGCCCAGGTTCCACCAAGTAAGCTCTCAGCCCTCAGTCCCCGGGAGGGGCATGCTGGCGCTGCCCTTACCTGCTGCTCCCCACAGCGGCAGCCTGGGCAAGTCTGATGGTGTGGCCAGGATGAGCGCCAAGGACCTGTTTGGTGAGTGAGGTTTGAGAATAACCTGGACACGGGGGAGGGGAAGTTCGGGGGCTGTGCCTGGGCCCTGACCTAGGGGAGCTCTGGCCTGGGCAGCCCCCAGGACATAGACCTTTGGACTTAAGCCATGGAGGATTCTGAGGTGCATCCCTAAAGTTCCCACCACTGAACATCCCTCCCCCCATACGTAAGGGGAGAGGCCTTTACGAATAATTCAGGGAGCACCAGTATTGATTCCGCTGCTGTGTTCCTCTGCAACACGATCGAGGGGTTCAGGCAGAACTCTGTTGCCAGGTGTCTGCTCCAGAAGGAGGCTAGCTACCCCAGTTGAGCTCCTCCCAGCCCTGCCTCCCAAGCCCCACTCTTGCTCCAGCCCCACCCCCTGCCTGTGCTGCACCCCAAGATCTCCCCTGGCCTGACCATGCCACTGCTAAGCCATTCCTCTAGTTCTACATCCATCAGTTCCCACCCACCCCTACTCTACCTTCAGTAGAGGGTGAGAGGCCACAGTGGAGGGGCAGTTTGGCTCTCTGTGGGGAAGTCCTGGTTGGATCCCCAGAGCCCCCACCCAGGGTGGAATGGGGTGGAGCATCCTCTGTGGGGTACAGCTGAGCCTCCAGCTGAGCCTCCTGTTCTCCCAGCCCACATTCTGGTCACAGGCTGCCCATCACCACACTGAGTAGCCCCGGCTTCCCACCATCCCATCCCAGGAGCCCCTTATTGGTATTGGGTTCCTTCTTCCTGCTGGCTGGGTGGGGGCTTGCCCCCACCCTGCCCTCCTTTGGCCCCCACACCAGGGCCTCAGGTCCTGCTGTAGGGTGAGAAACAGCCTTCTCCTGTCCAGAGCAGAGGAAGAAGTACTCCAACTCCAATGTCATCATGCACGAGATCTCCCAGTACCATGTCCAGGTGAGACCCCAGCCCTGGGCACAGGGTCACCACTGAGGGACATTCTTCCAGTTCTGGGCTCGGGCACAATGGGGAGACAGCCTCTCCAGTCCCACAGAGTTCACAGCAGGGCTATGAGGAGCCCACACTGGGGAGCTGATACCCAGAACTGCCCAATGTGCGCTGGGGAAACACCCTGGGATTGGCCAGCCTGGCTGAGAAAAGCAGGTAGGAAGGGAGTTGTCATTGTGGCCCCTAGACAGGGAACTGAGGTGCTGGAACAAAGGAGCCCTTTATTGAGAGTCTGGTTGAGTCCAGACTGGTAACCTGCACTCTGTGGATCAACTGCCAAATTGGGAGGCCTCCGGCTGGGCCCCTTGTAGCTTACACTCAGAATCCAGGAAGTATGCTCTTCCTCAGTCTTCCTGTACCTGGAGTGTCAGGGCTGCTGGTTGTGGGCCATGCCTATGGGAAACAGAGTAAGGAATGACAAGGAGGTGGAGGACAAGGGTGAAAGGCACTGCTGCTCTGCCAGTTCCAGCTGCAGGTCCCCCTGCACCTGGCTGGGCTGCACATCCCAAGGCACTCTCTGAGCCTCAGCCCCCTTATCTGTTTTTTTGTTTTGTTTTGTTTTTATTTAAATAATTTTATTGAGGGGCCGGGGAAGTGGCTCGTGGAATAAGTGCTTCGCTGGCAAGCACAAGGGCTTGAGTTCAATCCTGGTTCCACAAAAAAACAAACAAATAAATAAATAATAATTTTAGTGCCAGGCATGGTGGCACATCCCTGTAATCCCAGCACTTGGGAGGCTGAAGCAGGAGGATTATTGTGAGTTTGAGACCAGCCTGAGCTACAAAAGTGAGCTTAAGGCCAGCCTCAACTGCATAGTGAGACCCTGTCTCAAAAAGATAAAAAAAATAATAATAACAATAATTTTATTGAGAAAGAAATAGCAATGAGATAGTTTCAGAACAGGTTAGTAGTACAGCATATTGTTGTCTTTGTAGTAGTTATTCATAGTACAAGATGCAAACATGATATCTTGTCTAAATGCTATTAGTTCAAAACTTCTTATGAACTAAGAGAAAGTAGCTGTATATCTATGCTATTTTGTATATACAGATATATATTTTTTTCACTACAAAATAGTCCTTCATTTATATCCCCTTTTTTGTTTACTTTTGTTGGAGATGGGCATTCCATTGCCATTCATATAGTGTAGGTGCAAGCCCCCTTATCAGGATTGAGGGTCCATAGAGTCCTCAGGAGTTCCCAAGCATCTCTCAAGGCCAGCATATTGGGATGACCATGGCCTCACTTCTGCCACCACTTGTGTGACCAGGGCAGCTTTGGCTCTTCCTTCTTTTCTCAGGAGCAGGACTTTGCTCCCCTTGTTCAGCAGCTATGGGGCCTCTCTGCCTGGATCCTGGACTTTGGTCCAAGTTGGCCCAGCTTGGCTCAGCTGTTTCAGGGGCCAGCAAGGGTGGGGGAATAGGTGGGGTTTACCTGAGGGTGAAGGACCATCCTGACAATAGGAGGGGGTGCAAGGACACCATGTTTATTTCTCTTTACTTCTAACTTTTGATATGAGCCAGGCATGTGGCAACTGCCTGTAATCCCAGCTTTTGGGAGACTGAGGCATGAGGACAGCTGAGTTTAAGGCCAGCCTAGGTTACATAGTGAGTTCCAGTGAGATGCTTTCTGAAAATAAAACAAAGAAGGGGCTAAGGATATAGCTCAGCAGAGGAATGCTTGCCTGGCAAGCACAAGTTCCTGAGTTTGATTCATCACCACACTGAGTGGTGATGTATAAAATACAAAATATAAAACAACTCCGTATAGCAAACTGATGGGGGTGAGGTCCTGGTACCCTTGTGACCAGGACATAGAGCAGCTCTATCACCCCCTTTGTGGTCATAGCTATCTGCACCCCAGTCACTGGCAACTGTTCTCTTTTCCATCCTATACTTCTGTCTACAAATGAGATCATGCATATCACAGCCACTCCTACCACCCTGCTTTGTGAATTATTTTTTAAAAACTGCAGAAGACAAGTCTTCCTCAGCACTGGGCTCTGTAGGGTAGGCTCGGCCAGTGGCCAGGCCCAGGTCTCTTCCATTGCATGTGGAGTTACTCCTCAGTGAAATGGGCTGGAAACATCTCCCTGCCCAAGGCTTGTCACCTGTGTGGCTGTCTTTAATGCAGACCATGTTTCACTCTGATGATATCCAATCATGTTCACCTTTTCTTTTAGTGTTGTTTTGTTGATTGGTTTCTGTCTCCTGAGGAGTTGGTGTGTAGCCAATACCCTGAAGCCTCCTCCCTGTGTCTTTTGTTGGCTGCTTTGCTCCATAGTGAAAGCTTCTGCATCTGTTAATGATGCAGTTTAAATTCTCCCTGTGCATGTAGGGGGAGTGGGCAGGGGGCAAGGAGCAAGGGTTTCCTTTTTCCACCCGAATGTCCAGCTCCGTTGACAGTCTTTTCTTCCTTTGTGAATGGTTGTGATGCTTTTGGCAACAACTAACTAATTGGATATCTCTAATTTTTTTTTTTTTTTTTTCAGTATGAGGAATCAGACTCAGGATCTTGTGCTTGCCAGGCACTATGCCACTGAGCTATAGACCCAGCCCAATTAATTGGACATTTCTGAATCTTTTCACTGACCTGTTATTTTGTGCACATGCTTTGACTCATTGGTGCTTTAATCAGCTTCAAGTATGGTCCTGTGAATCCTCCAACTTTGTTCTTTTTCTTCAAGTTTTTCTTTCTTGGAGCTTGGGTGTAGTTCAGTTGTAGAGTGCTTTCCTAGCATACAGAATACCCTGAGTTTGAGCCACAAGACCCAAAACATTTTTTTGCTTAGGCATATGGTCTTGCTTTGTTGCCCAGGCTGGCCCCAAACTCCTGGGCTCACACTGTCCTTCCTTAGCCTCCCAAGTGGCTAGCACTACAGCAATACCCAGCTAAGATTTTTCTTGACTAAATTTTTTGGATCTCCACATAAATTTTAGGATCAGTTTGTCCATTTCTGCTCTTTACAGAAGCTGCTAGAATTTTCATAAGCACCAAGTCAAATCTGTGGATCAGTTTAAGAAATTGACATCTCAACAATATTGTGTCTTTTTGTGTGTGTGTGTGGTACCGGGGATTGAACTTAGGTCCTCAAGCTTGCCAGGCAGACACTGAGTTGCTGAGCTACATCCTGGTCTCCCAAAATTGAATTTTTCTATGGTGATCAAGTGTCCTGAGACCTTGGTAAATTTAGTAATTTGTTCTAGTAATTTGCTTATAACACTGAAGTTTCCTTTTGTTTTTCTTGGCGGAATCAGAGATTGAACTCAGGACCCTGTGCTTGCCAGGCAAGCGCTTATTCTACTGAGCTATCTCCCTGGCCCTTGTTTTGTTTTTGAGACAGGATCCCTTTCAGGGGTAGCCTTGAATTCATTGTGTAGCCCAGGCTAGCCTCAAACTCATGGCAATCCTGTCTCAGCCTTCCAAGTGCCAGGATGTGCTTCTGTCCTGGCTGGATCTTGCTACCTACACAATCACATTGTCAAAAATAAAAACCATTTTTTGTTTCTTTTATGCCATTTATTTGTTTCTTGCCTCGTTTTCTTGGTTAGAATGACTAGTACAATTATAGCTAAAAGTGACAGAGTATGGTGATGCACACCTGTAATCCCAGCACTCAGAAGGCAGAGAGCTGGGCGTGGTGGCTCATGCCTGTAATCCCAGCACTTGCAAGGCTGAGGCAGGAGGATTGTTGTGAGTTTGAGACCAGCCTGAGCTACAAAGTGAGCTTAAGGCCAGCCTGAACTGCACAGTGAGACCCTGTCTCAAAAAAAAAAAAAAAAAAAAAAAAAAAAAAAAAAAAAAAAAAAAAAAAAAAAAAAAAAAA